>JAKSZU010000004.1:3000000-3290847 GCA_026018925.1 Tupaia tana | reverse complement strand
GGGGGATTTCTCACTTTCTATCTCTCTGTCTCGCTAGTGAGTGCATATGCCCTATGGGGGGGGGGGGGGGAAAAAAACCCGCTCTAACAAAAGAAAAGGTCTAAGAATCATAAGAAAGTATATTTGTGCAGTAAATAGTTCACTTAGTAACACATCCTGAACATTCCAAAGGTCTTCAGGAGCAGTGCCTCATCAGCTCCTGAAAGATAACCTCCAAGCTCTTGGCACGTCCTGCGCTGTGAGTGTTTTATATACCCAAGGTCTTGGACAGTGCCATGTCAGTTTGACCTCTAGGGGGCTGAAGATGGAGCAGCTAAGGTCCCCCATGCAGGCTCTGCCTTCCTGTATGACCGACCCCTAGTTAAAACCCTGGACTGCATCGGGGAGCAGCAGGTGGCATGGTGGTTGAGGTGCTGGACACTCCCACATGGCTGACCACAGTTCAAGTCCTGGACCTGGGGGCTTGCTTTCTCACTTTCCCTCTCTTTCTGTGTGTGTGTGTGTGTGTGTGTGTGTGTGTGTCTCACTCTCTGGTCAAATTAAAAGAAATGAATGAATAAATAAAATAATTATTTGCAAAACAAAACAAAACCCTGGGCTAGGTGAGCTCCCGGGAACCCTTCCCTGTGTTTTCAGGTGGCATTGCTGGGGACGCAGGTGCTCTGTGGCTATACTGAGGACAACGAGCAGCGCTGCCTGGCTTCTCCTGCACTTCACGACCTCTCCCTTTACTGGTTTTCACCTGTATCCACTCACTGCACGGAACTATAACCACGTGTGGAACAGCTTTTCTGTGCGCGTGAGTTCTCCCAAATCACTGAGCCCGAAGGTGGTTCGAGGAACCCCTCACATGCTATTAATGTGTGCTAACAATATTTATGCGTTTAAAGAAAAATCTACCTTTGCAGGAATGAAATTATAAATGCTTTACCAGCAAACCAAGTGAAAGTTATTATTTGAATCCTAAAGAAAAATGAGTAAGGCTATTAGAACAATATCTGTGTACGTTTGAAGAAAATTTTATCATAATTCAAAAACTTGACATGAAAAATACCATTGTATTCTAAAGCCTTTGATATTATACAAGAAATCTCAACATACATGTTGTCTATGAAAGAAAAGGCAGAACTGTTCGGTTTAGAGAACAAGTGTATTAGTAAAGTAAAATTCAAAGGATCTTAATTCTATTAAAAATAGGAAAAGATTTTCTGACAAAGAAGGAAAATGACAGGTATCACTGCTATTCGCAGTATTTTTTTGTGCAAAGTTCCTTATCAATGGTGATGCTCATGAATTTGAAGAGAATATATCAATAATTAAAAATATATAATTGGGAGGCCAGTGGATGGCATGGTGGTTAAGGGCACTGGACTCCCACATGGCTGACCATGGTTTGAATCCTAGACCTGGTGGTTTGTTTTCTCACATTCTTTCTCGCTCTTTCTTACTCACTCACTCTGTCCCTCTCTGGTCAAATTAAAATAAATAAAGTTAAATAAAATAATTCTTTAAATATACTTATAATCAGGAGTTTTGTAGCCAATTCAAGTAAAAACAATCTAATATTAAAAAGTACATTGGGGACCAGCAGTTAGCGTAATGGTTATGTCTCTGGACTCCCATGTAGTTGACCGCGGTTTGTGTCCCGGACCTGGTGGTTTAAAACTCATGCTGAGCGCGTGTGTGTGTGTGCCCAAGATCCCGAGAGGAGAATGGAGGAGAAGGGATTGCGGTGTGGCCATCCCCCCCGGGGGGTGATTTCTCGCTTTCTGTCTCTCTATCTCTCTCTGTCTGGCGAGCTCACGCGCCCTATAACAAAAAAAAAAAAAAAAAAAAAAAAAAAAAACCCTCTCCAAAATAAATAAATAAATAAATAAATTTTAAAAAGTACATTGGCAGGGGCAAGCAGGCGGCATGATGGTTAAGGCACTGGATCCCACATGGCTGACTGCAGTCTGAATCCTGGACGTGGTAACTGGAAAAACACACCAGAGTTGGGGGCGCAGCAGGTGGTGTGGCAGTTAAGGCTCTAGATTCCCACATGGCTGACTGCAGTCTGAATCCTGGACGCGGTAACTGGAAAAACACACCAGAGTTGGGGGCACAGCAGGTGGTGTGGTAGTTATGGCTCTAGGTTCCCACATGGCTGACCATGGTTTGAGTCCCGAACCTGGCAACTTGAAAATCACACCAGGCTCATGTGCATGCTTGCCCAAAATACCAGGAGGAGAATGGAGGAGAAGGGATTGCAGTGTGGCCATTCTCCCTGGGGGGCAATTTCTCCCTCTCCCTCTCTCTCTGTCTGTCTCTCTCTAGCACTCACATGTGCCTTAGAGTGAACAACAACAAAAGCACGCTAGCCCAGCCTTGTGGTGCAGTTGGTAGCAAACGGAACTGCAGTCCTGGAAGCCACTGGGTTGGCCTGGAAGCACCAGAGCACATACATGCACAGGATCATGGCATGATGGGACCCTGTCGAGGCTGCTCTCTCTTTCCTTCTCTCCCCCTCGGGTGTACGCACTGCTCTCTATGAATAAAATAACTTTAGGGCAGGCATGTGGCCTAGTGGTTGAGAGACCTCGATCCCACATGGCTGACCGCACAGTTCAAAACCCAGACCTGATGGCTTAAAAAACACGGCAGGTGCGAGTGCACACACCCTATAGCAAAAACCTCTCAAAAAAAAAAAAAAAAAAAAACCACGCCAGGTGTGTGTGCATGTGAGCACAGAATCCACACAGGATGGAGAAATGGAGGAGAGGTTGCCCCATTGGAAGGTGATTTCTCTCTCTTCCTCTCTGCCTCACAGTCTCTGCTGAGCACATACGCCCTCAGGCAAATTGTTGCCTTAAGAGGCACACACTTGCCAGAGAGAGAGACAGAGAGAGAGAGACAGAGACAGTGAGAGGGAAAGTGAGAAATCACCCCCAAGGAGGACGGACATGCCGCAATCCCTTCTCCTCCATTCTCCTCTTGGGATTTTGGGCACACACAAACAGGCGCCTGGCATGTTTTTAGGCCACAGGGACTGGGATTCAAACCGCAGAGTCAGGCATGTGGCACCCAGTGCCTGAATCACCACGCCACTTGCAGGCCCTTTGTTTTATTTCCTTTCATGATTACGCATGTGACTATTATCTTCACCAAGTCCTATATAGACATTCCCAAATCTTAGGTTTATTCTAATGTGCTTAAACATAAACACCGCCATTTCCCATGAGTCCCATGATATGGAAAATGTTGGGAAACACTGAGTTAAAATAATCTGGTTGGTAGTTAGGGCACATGGGTGTGGATGTTAGAGACTGTAAGAGGGGAAGTGGTTAGTGGTGGTGGTTTGAGCAAAAAAGAGAAAGGAAAAAAAATTTTAGGACGGTCGTGTCAACTTATAAATGTTATTTGTCTGTTAAATGAGTATGCAGACTGCTTTATGAGTGGTTTATGAAATTATGAAAGTTCAAATGCAATATTTGAAGGCTAGAAATGGTACACTTTATGATTACATGAGAAAAACAAATCAAAACTTTTGTTTATTGTCTGGAACTTTTATGTGTATCTGTTATTTGTCGTCAAAAGAGAACTTTATCTAAAGAAAGGACTCGCTAGTATGCGAATGTTTACAATCTTTTGTGAAATTGTAGTTTATCATCAGCTTGTATCCGTAAATTGTTACGAATATTAATTGCATTTTTTGTTATGTATAGTTTTTTTTTTTAAATAGAGATTTTTGCTATAGGATGCAGAAGCACACCGGAGAGATGACCAGAAAGTGAGAAATTACCCCCCCGGGGGGATGGCCACACCGCAATCCCTTCTCCTCCATTCTCCTCTTGGGACCTTGGGCACACGCACACATGCCCCCGGCTTAAGTTTTAAGCCACTGAATCTGGGACTTGAACTGCAGTTGACTACGTGGGGGTCCGCTGATGTCACCATTACTCCATCTGCTGGTTCCCGTTATATACAATTTCATACTTTGACGCTTGTATCTGTGAATTTGCATCTGAAACGTATTTTGCCAATGTTTTCTGAATGAACCCAATAAAGCTTCTGTTATAGCATTAAAAAATGTTAAAATGTCATCTTTAAAAATATAAATAAATTCTATTCCATTGGCTTCTTTTTATACTTAGTAGGGCAGTACAATAAAGTAAATAAAAATGTTGTCCCTGAAGTTGAACTCCCAGAATTCAAATTCTAATTGGGCACTAAATATTTGTATTAATTTGAGTGAGCTAATTTATTTATCTGAGGCTTACTTTTTATTTTTTAGGAGAGATTTTCTTTACTATAGGATGCAAATACTTGCTGAAGAGACCGAGAGACAGAAAGTGAGAAACCCCTCAGCCCCCGTGGGGGTGGGGAGGATGGCCAACCCCCAATCCCTTCTCCACCATTCTTCTCTCTGAATTGTGGGCATGCATACACACGTGCCTGGTGTGAGTTTTAAGACACTGGGTCTGTATGAAAATACAGTTGACTACATGGGAGTCCAGTGAGGTAACTGCTACACCATCTGCTAGTTCCTGAAGCTTACTTTTCTAAAAATAAATAAATAAGATAAAATGATCTGATTGCTATAAAAAGACTGAAAACAATGACGGCTTAGCAATATAGAATTTGCTGTCAGCCTGTGGTATGGTAGTTAAGGCAGCCAGATCCCACATGGCCAGCAACATGATTCAAGTCCCAGCAGCTTGAAAACTTGCCTGATGTGTGCACACGCGTGCCCGAACTCCTGAGAGGGGAAAGGAGAAGGGATTGCAGCGTGGCTATTCCCCCTCGGGGGTGCTTTCTCACTTTCCTTCTCTCTCTCTGTCTCCCTCTGGTAGGCATTTGTGCCCTAGAACACATTTTAAAATGTGTGTGTATAATTTCATTTCCAAATCAAATCAGCTCTGGGCTGGTGCGGTGGTTCCTTAGCTCAAATGCGGTCCAGCCAGCTTGAAAGCAGAGGACGCCATGGGTGGCCCAGTTCTCCGTACTTTCCCTGTCGTGTGTAACGTGTATGGTTATTTCCCGGTGTCCCGTGTCGCCTGGAGGCTCTCGGGGGGTGGGTGGCTTCTCTCATTACATGGCCAAAGGAGCAGCCGTCTGGAGCCAGATGGATGTGGGCTCAAACCCCATCTCCACTGATCACCAGCAGGGGGTTCGGGCAGGGGCTACCCTTCCGGAGCCAGTTTCCCGACCCGTAAAATGGAGAGACCAGACGTGACCTCAGAGCTGCGGGTGAAGCGCTCAGGGCCTGCTTCCGGCAAGACGTGCTGCAGAGTCCTGGCCTTCCCGACGCCCTGAAGTGTCGCTCAGAGCCCGGAGCAGGGCGCCTGCGGTAGTGCCGCTGAGAGGAACTGAACGGAGTCGAGCCCCGGGGAAGGACGTAATTCCCCTGCACGTCCCGCCTGCCCTGTGGGCACAGCAGCCTCCGGTGGCCACAGAAGGCCCTGGGTGACGACTTCAGGAACTGACCTGGGCAGGGTAATGTGCCCTGGAGGGCAGGGAGACGGCCGCGTCTGCTACACCCGCCAATGCCATGTTTATGGTTTCAGAGACAAATCTCTGGATAGACCCTACGTGGAGCCTGGGGTGGGGAAGGTCTCTAGCCGTCGCTCAACCAGCAGCACAGAATAAAAAAGGAAGTCGCTTCTCCTTTGCTTCCCTCCCCCCCCCCCCCCCATTCCTGCGGGGATGCGCACACAGACATGGCGGGGACCCAGCACCCGTGGGAAGGCAGAGTAACAAGACGGAGGGAACTCCGGATGGTCATCCCCTCGGCTGTGACCACTCGATGGTGTTTAGGCCCCAGACGTTGGTTTCTGTCCCCGAGGGTTAGTGGCTCCAAGCCCTGCCACAGCCTCAAGTAGAGGCAAGAGAACACAGCCTGGGCCCACAGCAGCCGGCCGGGCCTTCAGAGCCACTCCTACAGCCGTGAAGGAGGCCTAGAGTCCACACGGGGCCAGGTGAGTGGGGAGGGGAGGAGGGCACAGGGCGAAGAGCAGAGCCCAGGCCCGAGGCCCGCGAGGCCCGCTCAGGGGAAGGAGACGGGAGGGGAGGCTGGAAGAAGACAGGGGCCACACGAACAACTCGGCCTCCCCACAGGACGCAGGGTAAGGCTTCGCTGGGTCACTGGTCACAGACACAATAGGAAGCCCAGATGTGACGGAAAATGAAAGGCAAACAGCAGATCGACAACTTGGAGGAACTGAAACCTAAAGGGACAGTTACGAGTGGAGAAGGAGAGGGTGTTTTAGCTGGGACATGCATTCAGCTGAGGGGACAGAGACCCAAAGCTGCAGCAGCTTAAGCGAGAGAGAATTTCTTCCTCTGTCACCCAGGTGCCCAGGCACGAGCAGTCCAGGGCCGATGTGGCCGCTCCTTGGTGGCCGGGCCTGGGCTCCTCTGCCTAGCTCTCTTGCATTTCTTGGCCCAGGTTTTATTTTCAACTTGGTTGATCTGGAACTATACTTATTGGAACCTCTTTCTCTATATAGTTCCATGTGATATTTGGCTAAAAAGGAAGTGATGTGAACGGTGGTCCCCACACTCCCCAGCACCGGGGAAGGCAACCCCTCCATGGACAGGAAGTGGGGGCGTGGTCCCAGGGTGACCCGAGCGACCACGTCTACCCTGCACCCCCTCCCCAGCACTACCACATTGCAACATACGAGACAACCACACATGGGGTTTGGGCTCCCCTGGGAACCCGGGGCCACCCTGGGCCCCACAGGAGGCAGGGCCAGCAGCGACGGGCCAACGGGGAGCAGCTGCAAACACGGCTGGCACCCTCGCACGCTCACGTGCTGCTCACCCCGTCGTGCAGCTGGAGTCGGAGGATGCCACAGGCCACGGAGCAGCAGTGGTCCCTGGGCCTGGGGGTCGGGGCCTCTGGGTCAGAGGACTGGGAGGCGGAAGTGACACATTATAGTGGCCATTATTCTCTGAAGGGGAGGTGTGGTGACAGACACTCAGGGGTGCTGGGTGGGTTCCAATGTGTCCTCGCTCGCCTCTGTCCCAGTCAGCTCCTCTCCCCAGATTCTGGCCCTGCTGAACATGGGACCCCAGACCCACCTCCAGAGCCTTGGTCCTACTAAAGAAGTGACTACGCAGCGGTTACCGCGTCCCACAGACTCTCAAAGACGCCCCCTGCCCAGGAGCTGGGCGAGCTGCCTTCCACTTCCCAGCGCCATGTGTCCACTGTGGGCGGTGAGGTTGTTGGTGTTGTTGTCTTTGCTCTGCAGCTTCCTCACTCTGGACCTTCACCTCCTCTGCCCCTCCTGCAGCTGCGAGATTCCTATAACCACCCCTCACTACTTCGGTGTAAATTGAGCTGGTTCTTGGTTTTCACCGCTGCTAGTTTTTGTGTTTTTTTTTTTTTTTTTTCAATCTGATCAGTTTTCAACCATTCTTCTTATTTCTTGCTTCCGGATTTTTGTTTCTCTTGTCATTTCTCCTGTTCTCCCTGCTTTTATGAATTTATGTTTTTTTAAAATTTATTTTGGAGAGGGTTTTTTTTTGCTATAGGGCGCGTGTGCTCGCCAGAAAGACAGAGACAGAGAGACAGAAGTGAGAAATCACCCCCCCCAGGGGGGATGGCCACGCTGCAATCCCTTCTCTTCCTTTCTCCTCTCGGGATCTTGGGCACACACGCACACACGCCTGGTGTGAGTTTAAGCCAACGGGTCTGGGACTCGAACTGCGGTCGACTACATGGGAGTCCAGTGACATAGCCATTACGCTAACTGCTGGTCCTGATTTATGTATGTTTTTAAACATTTCTTTATTGTAAGGTTTTTTTTTTTTTTTTTTTTGGAGAGGTTTTTGCTATAGGGCGTGTGCGCTCGCCAGACAGACAGAGACAGACAGAGAGATAGAAAGCAGGAAATCACCCCCCAGGGGGGATGGCCACGCCGCAATCCCTTCTCCTCCATTCTCCTCTGGGGATCTTGGGCACACACGCACACGCGCCCGGCGTGAGTTCAAGCCGCCGGGTCCGGGACGCGAACCGCGGTCGACTACGTGGGAGTCCAGCGACATAGCCATTACGCTAACTGCTGGTCCCAAGTTTTTTTTTTTTTTAATGCCAGAGGATATGTGCACGAGAGAGAGGGAGAGCGAAAGCACCCCCCACCCCATCCCCTGTGGGGCCTGGTCACACTGCAAGCTTTTCTTCCTCCGGTTCTCCATCCTATCAGATACTGGGCATGTGTGTGAGCCTGGCATGTTTTTCAAGTCAACAGGGCCAGGATTCAAACCCTCACCGACCCTGTGAGAGCTAATTTTCTCTGCACAGAGCCTAATAGCTCTGTTACATGGCCAGCCCCTCTTTATTGTACTGGATTGTCAGAAAAGTCATGAAGTATTTTTTCTATGCAAAAATGTGTCATGACTTTTTCAACAACCCAGAAGGTTTTTTTTTTTTTTTTTAAGGATTATTCATTTTAATCTTATTTATTATTATTATTCAATTTGACTGGAGAGAGACACAGAGAAAAAGCAAGCTGCCAGGTCTGGGACTCAAACTGCAGTTGACCATGTGGAGGAGTCCAGTGCCTCATCCACCATGCCACCTACTGGCCCCAAACTCAGTAGTTTTAGTCAGGTTTCAGGGGGGAGGAAAATTAGATGTTTGTCCAGTCTACAATTTTTTTTTTTCATTATTGCCAGAGTGCCTGCCGGAGGACAGAGAGAGAAGGAGAAGCCGGTCCCTGATAGGAGATGATTGTGCTACAATTCCTCCTCCATTTCCAACCCTGTCGGGTTTTGGACATGGCGTGTGTGTGCACATGTGCGTGCGCACGCACACACACACACACACACACACACGTATTTTAACAACAAAACTGCACAAGAACAAACCAGCCCTAAGCTGCTTTCTGCCTAAACATCACCTCTGCCACATCATTCTTGTACATAAATCTACACAAACAACCTGTGGGTGTTTTCCCCTTATCCCCTGGAGCACAGATAAGTTAAATGTGTGTTGAATGCAGTCTTTTCAAAAGGCTGAATCATTTTTAAAAACTCTCATCACATATAAGTGGAATCAAAGTGCTAATTATGCAAACTTGAGGGTTGTTGGATACTCTAGGAGTTCCTTGTTTTCTCCAGAGGCCTTTTAAGTGAGCACTGTACTAATGACAGGTGCAGGAGTCGTCATTCTTGGAGACAGAAATTTATCTCTGAGCTAGATCTTGCAAAGCAGATGTCTCGAGCCTGGCCCCAGAACTGAAATGATAACTACTGAGTTTTATGCCCATGAGTGCTTGCTGGATGAAAATCTTTCTAACTCTCTCAAGGTCCACGGCGCCCACCCACTTTGCATCTTTCTGTTAGGTCACTTCCCTCTGGCAACTAGGTGCACAGTGGGTGCCCAAAGGATAGCGACATACCGACCCCTTTACTGATCCTCCATCCGTGAATGACCCTGGGGAAATATTCGAGAACCTTGGATTATTGAGCCGGGCTGATGTAAAGATTGCTTTCACGGTGTCTTTTTGCCAACTGAAATACAGTAATTGGTTTTCTTTGCAAGAAAGCTCACTTGTCTTGGTCAGATAGGTGGAAAAAGGCCAGCCCATGAGGAAGTTAAAAGTTACAAGGTCATATCATAATCTTAATTCAGCTCATCAAATACTATCAAGGGTCTGCTTGTGCTCAGCTCTGTGCTAGTTACTACAGATAGAATGTTCTGTCTCAAGTTACGTGACTGGACCAGTGGAGGGGCCATAATTTGGTTAAAAGCAGATGGTGGGAGCCTGTCTTGAAGCCCTGTTTGCATAATAAGCACAGTTTTCATTTTTTTTAGAGAGGGAGATTTTTGCTATAGGGCACATGTGATTGCTGGAGATACAGAGAGAAACAGAGAGACAGAACGCGAGAAATCACCCCCTGGGGATGGCCTCACCGCAACCCCTTCTCTTCTTGGGATCTTAGGCACGCACGCACAAATGCCTGGCGCGAGTTTTAAGCTACCAGGTCCAGTACTCGAACTGTGGTCAACAACATGGGAGTACAGTAATGTAACCATGATGCTATCTGCTGGTCCTAAGTTATTATGCAGACTGTACGTTTGAGGTGGTTCTGGGGAGCTGGTGGAAGTTTTGCAGAGGGCTCTTTTTTTTTTTTTTCTTAATGCTAGAGGGCATGTGTGCAAGAGAGAGAGAGAGAGAGGGAGAGAGAGAGAGGAAGAGAGAGAAAAACCCCTTCCCAAATGGGGGCTGGTCACACTGCAATCCTTTTTCCTCTAGTTCTTTATCCCATCATGATTCTGGCACACATGGGCACACCTGACATGTTTCTCAAGCCACCTGGGCTGGGAGTTGAACCCTGGTCAGACATGTGGGATCCAGCTTTCTGTGTGCAGCACTTAACTGTTATACCAGGAGACCAGCCCATACCACCTCTTCCTGCAGCTTCTGGAGCTGAGAAGGGCAGTTCCTTCTCTCAGGAAGTAGCAAATCCAGGTCATCTCAACAGGTGGCTGTGAATGAGGCTGAAGAACAAAGAGAGGGCTCTGCAGCTCAGAGGGGGCTGCCTAGCCAGAGAGGACTGGAGGGTTTCCTGCGGGTGGAGATGCCGGGAACAAGATCTGCTCACCATGTTTTCTGAACCCCAAAGTCAGGACAAATGATGTGAAAAGTATTTGTTTTCTCATTTACCCATTTATTTTCATTAAGCCTCCTAGTGGCCCAGCTTTGGTAGTGTGTGCTGTTAAAACTGTGCAGCCTGGGACCACCCGGGAGGTCGGGTTTGATTCCTGCACAGTGGCGTGCGCCTGCAGTTCCAGCAGTCTGGGAGCTGAGGCAGGAGTGTGAGCTTGAGGCTTGCCTGGGCAGCACAGCAAGACCGTCTAAAACTGCTGGGCTTGGCGGCACGTGCCACAGTCCCAGTCCAGGGAGGCCAAGGCAAGGACTCCAACCCGGGGAGACCTCGTCTTTTTTTTTTTTTTTTGAGAGGTTTTTGCTATAGGGCGTGTGCGCTCGCCAGACAGACAGACAGAGACAGAAAGACAGAAAGCGAGAAATCACCCCCCAGGGGGATGGCCACGCCGCAATCCCTTCTCCTCCATTCTCCTCTCGGGATCTTGGGCACGCACGCACATGCAGCTGGTGTGAGTTTTAAGCCACCGGGTCCGGGACGTGAACCACGGTCGACTACGTGGGAGTCCAGTGACATAGCCATTATGCTAACTGCTGGTTCCCGGGAGACCTTGTCTTAAAAATAAAAGTCTCCTAGGGGTAGAATAATAAAATCACATTTAGTTATTCATGTAACATATTACTTTTATTAAAAATAATACAATTTGGGGGTCAGCAGGTGGTATAGTGGTTAAGGTGCTGGACTTCCACATGGCCAACTGCGGTTCAAGTCCTGGACCCAGCAGCTTGAAAATCAAGCCAGGTGAATGTGCATGTGTGCCCAAAATCCCAGGAGGAGAATGGAGGAGAAAGGACTGTGGCATGGCCATCCCCCTGGGAAGTGATATCTCACTTTCCCTCTTTCTGTGTCTCTCTGGTGAGTTCATACACTCTATGGCTAAAACCTAAAAAAAAATAAATTAATTAAAAAAAAAAAGAATAATGCAATTTAAAGAATTCAGAACTGTCCTTCCAAACTGGGATTTGTGGTGAGCTTAGCTATGGTATATTTATTAATTGAGAATCCATTATTATACTTGAGAGTATGCTTTTATAAAATGGCATCTTCTTTCTGTTTTACTATGTGTTTTCTTCAGTGTGTTAATGAGTAGCCACATACAATTACAGTGCCTAGTCATATTTAACCATAATACGCGTTATCGTAGGCCCTCCATGAGACAGATGTCTCCACCAGATTCTGACACCCCATCGTGTTCCCTACGAAGGACGTTAATTAATTCTGAAGTGGATATGACTTTTATCCCCAAGCTCAACTGCTTGTTGAAGGCCTAAATTTGACATTCGGAGTGGCTTCATTCCACGTGTCTCTCAGAGTGTGTGACACTGAGTCACTGCCCCTCAGGATCTACCCAGCACCCAGGTGGGCCAGGTCTGCGGGTGGTCTCTTGCAGCACTGCGCCCTTCATGCTCTCTGTGGAATCACTTTGCCTGAGCCACACTTGGTGGCACTGCTGTCAGCCTCTCTTGAGAGTCATTATAAAGAGCAGGCCTGTGCCCCTCGCCTGCGTCTGCCGTATGGATGTCACTGAGACCATTTGTCCTTACACTTACATCCTGGGTCCTCTCCAGAAGACTCCGGGGAGAAATGGATGGTAAATCACCATTTAATTCATTCCCAAAACATTTACTGAGCACCTAGTATCAGGCAATGGAAGAGGTGCTGGGGGTACACTCATCAACAAATGCAGTCTGGGGGTAAAACAAACATCAACGGACCAATTATCCCATCAATTACATCAGTTATGGCTACCGGGAAAAACAGTGGGGATTTAGGGGTGTGAGTGAGGGGACCCGCGAGGTCAGTGAAGTGGTATCTCTCCTGAGTATTTCTACTTAATTATTTCTGCTCAATCACATAGCTCTTCTTCTCTTTGGCTGCTAGGAAGGTGAAAGTCAAATTTGTGACTCACCTCTAGAAAGGGTCTGTGATCCACTTTAATTTCTGGACTCATTCATTTGTGAGTTCAGAGCACAATCTTGCCAAATGCCTGCTGTGGGCTGGGGTCAGGTAGCCACGGGGGTGTGCCAGTGAGTGAGAGAAACAGGTCCCTGACAGCATGGAGCTTATGGGCAAGTAGACTTGGAAAAGGAAATGAATGATTAAAATATAGTTTGGGTGCTATGCTCAGGGAAGTCCAGACAGCAGTCAAAGATGGGGAGAGAAATGTTAACCCCAGCTTGGAGGAAGGAGGCTGTCCAGAAAAGTTACTTTGGGGAAAATGAAGACCAAGCTCAAGTGACATTGGTAAGACACCGGTGGGGGTGGGGCAGCTATGCCAGCGAGGTCTATGCGAAGATCGCTGGGAGGGGGAACACGCACTGGGCAGCCGGTGCAGTGGTGGCGAGGCTGCTGGGCCCCAGATGCCTGTCACACAATTCAAGCCCCAGAACCAGTGGCCTGAGAAACGTGCCAGGCATGTGTGTGGGTGCGTGCCCAAGACCCCAAAAGAAGGGAGAAATGGAGAAGGGAGTGTGGCGTGACCACTTCCCTTGAGGGGTGCTTTTTCACTTTCCCTCTCTGTATCTCTCTGGTGACTACATGTGCCATCCCACAGATTAGAAAGAGAGAGAGAGAGAATAAATGCATGTTTAGAAACTGAAAGACCTAAAGCCTGAGGTGAACGATGCGGCTAGAGAGGTAAACTGAGGCCAGTTTGTGCGTGGCCTCATAAATCATAGTGTAGTTTTCACTTTATCTTGAAGGCAATGGAATGTCATTGAAGAGAAAAATGTCCTGCCCTCATTTTTCCTTTGCTTCATTTTTCTCATTTTTTACAGGCAATACACACATAACTTTTAAATCCTTTCTTGAACAAAGCTAAAGTAATAACCAACTAGTTTACTAAATAATATTAAAGAAAGCTAGCTCAAATTAGGAAATCTAAGATAGTATGTTCATATTAAAATAATATATAACTGGAGTCAGCAGGTGGCATGGTGGTTAAGGTGTTGGGACTCCCACATGGCTGACCATGGTTCGAGTCCTGCACCTGGTGGCTTGCTTTCTCACCCTCCTTCTCTCTCTCTCTCTGATCAAAATGAATAGTAATAATAAATAAATAAAATTGAATAAATAATTATTAAAAATATAACCAATAAGAATCTGTACACATGCACAGAATACCTCTTGAAGAACAAGAAGCTGGTAATAGCGACTGCCTCTGGGAGGAACATGAGGTGGGTGGAGAGGGAGGCTTTTACTGTGAATTCCCCTTTTCCTTTTGTGTCACACGTATATTAAAAACTAAACAACGTGGACCAGTCAGTGGTGTGGTGGTAAGACAGCCGGATTCCCACATGGCCAACTATGTGGTTTGAGTCTCAGACCCGGCAGCTTGAAAAACATACCAGGTATGTGTGCGTGTGTGCCCAAAATCCTGAGAGGAGAATGGAGGAGAAGCGGTTGTAGCTTGGCCATCCCCCCAGGGGATGATTTCTCACTTTCTCTCTCTCTCTCTCTGTCTGTCTCCCCAGTGAGCCCATGTGCCCTATAGCAAATTAAACAACCACCACAATGAAATAGTAAATAAATTGTAATTTTAGAATAAATAGCCCCCATCAGGGAAAAGCACGACAAATGTAATAGTCTCAGTCTCCCTCCTGCCCCATTTCTCACTTAGATAATCTGTTAGAATACCAGACTAGGGTGACATATATTGACGTGAAAGTGAAAAAGAAAAACAAACAAACAAACAAACAAAAAACAAAAAAACCCAACAAGCGGGAAAGCCTTGGGAAAACTGCAAGACTTGGCGATGAATAGAACGAAGGAGGCCGATCAGACAGGAATCCCAAAGGAACCTTCAGGCGCGCTCTCAGGTGGGCGTTCCCGTATGTTCAGTCCTGGCTTCATCATCCCCGCCACAGGATAGTGACTGCACTGCATTACAGGCAGCAGTGGGATGAAACATGCTAGGTCCCGGTTATTAAAGGTGACCATGACCGCCTGATAAGGAAACCCAGACAGGTTAAGCGACCTCAAAGAGATTCCGATCTGGCGTGGAGGAGACAGACAAGGGAACAGGTCATTTCAGCACGCTGTGGTCACGTCACTGTGCTGGGGGACGCACAGGAGGGCACTGGGGGCTGTCTTGTTGGCTGCCTAGGAAGGACCGGAGAGGGGCCTCTCATGGGAGTGACTGAGAAATGCCCTCACTGAAGCCTGCATGGGAGAAGGGGGTGGCACAGGGCTGAGCAGGAGCTGTGAGGCGTGTTTAGCTCAGAGGCTGGCCAATGTGAGCCTTCCAGCAGAGTGTGTATTTCTGTAAGTAAGAGTGTTGTTGGAACCTAGCCACAGTTTCATTGGAATAAGCCACATTTATTTCGTTCATGTATTATGTGACGTTTCTGCTAGGAAGGCAGTTGAGCAGCTGGCAACAAAAGCTCTGGCCCTGTGCAGAAAGTTTGCCTGGGCTGATCCGCCAAAGACTCAAAAGAAAGGCACTGCCAAATTGCCCAACCTGGGGACAAGGCGCCTGGCAACTTCAGGGCTACGTTTAGAAGGGCCCTGCGCTTGGAGTTCAGGAGGGAGGACCAGGTTGGAAATACAAATTTGGGAGTCGTCAGACACAGACGGTATTTAAGGTCTAGACGAGATCATCAAGAGTATGACTGTAGGTGAAGAAGCGACTCAGGGTCGAGGCCTGGGGCCTGCCAATGTTTCTAGGTCAGGAGAGGAAAAGGAAGAGATGGAGGAAGGGAGACCCAGACGGAGAGGCCTGTGAGATAGGGAAAAACTCAGCGAATGTGGTTTCCTAGAAGCCGTGGGGGTGACGGCCATGCTGTAATCCCTTCTCGTCCATTCCCCTCTTGGGATTTTGGGCCCATATGCACACACGCCTGGCGTGATCCTCAAGATGTCACATACAGGACTAGAACATGGTCAGTCATGTGTGAGTCCAGTGCCTCAACTACCACACCACCTGCTGGGCCCTAATGTTCCGTTTTTTAATCTTCTAAAGTGTCTTCATTAAGCAAGTGTGTTCTCGGCACCAACTATGTTCCAGGCACTGGGATAAAAATCAAATGCTTCTTGAAAGTCTGTGTAGCAGAGCACCCTCAAACACATCCCAGACATTTTTTAGCAAGTGATCCAGATCTGGGAAGAGCCAGGAATTTCTAAAAGAGACCACTGCAGGAGCCTCCTAACTGCTTTCTTGTCTTCTGTCTGTTTCAGTGATTTTTCTGAAACACAGGTATGAGCAAGTCACACCTTTTCTTTAAACTCTTTCGTGAAGAGGTGTAAGAACGTAGGACAAATTGCTTCTAGGGAAAAGAACAGGAACACGGTATGGAGGTGAGAGCCTTACCTTTGTGTAGTGTTAGGAGACAAAAATAACCAAGTAGATGTACTTACTGCTCAAAACACAGACAAGCCTTCTTAAAAGTTTCCAGGGCTTTCTACTAACCTTCAGAGAAAGAAAAAAAATCCTTAATTTGGTCTAGAAGGCTCTGCACTGTAGCCCTGCCAACCTCTCCAGCCTGGTGTCCTACTAACCTCTCTTCCTTTTGCTCTCAGAGCTGGCTCCGCTGGTCTTCCAGTTCTGCTGTGTTAGGCTCTCCTGGGCCTCAAAGCCTTTACACAGGCTTTTCCTTCCTTATTCCCACCTGTCCCTTCCCCATCTTTGCCAGTAAACCTAAGTCACTTTTTCAGGCGAATCCTTGCTGAATCCACAGATCCTAGCAGTCTTCATCTGCCCCAGCTGGACACTCACCGCCCCCCCACCCCAAGCCCCCGGGCACCAGGCTTTTCCGCAGCAAGCATTAAAGTGTCACGGGGTGGTCAGTTGCCTCACTACACTGTTAGACTAAGGACAAGGCTGCAAGGCTCCATGGTGTCCAGCACGGCCGTGTCACCCAGTGGGCGCTGGCGAATGTTAGCGGGATGACTTCGCACATAGGGACCTCACCCTCCCAAAACAGCTGTGGGAAAAGGGAGGCAGACCAGGAGCCGGCGCAGGTCAGCCAAGCTGACCCTGCCAGCATCCCGGTCCAGAAGGCTCAGTGGGAGAGATGGGCTGGGTGGCACCACCAGGAGCTCACAAGGTCGCACGTTTGAGACCGTCACACGCACTGACAGCCTCAGCAGAAGGGGTACGACAAAAACTGCAGGCCAGCCACGAGTCACAAAACGGCCTCGTCCTCCAAGGGGAAGGCTCGGACCACCCGCAGCGACTGAAGCCAGCAGGCAGGAACGCAGGGGCCGCCCGGCCCGCGCCTGCGCACCCTGGCCCCGCCCCGCCCTCCGCCCTCTGCGTGCGCACCGCCTAGAGCCCGCCTCCGTGGAAGACTGCTGGGCGCATGCGGCCGGGGCTGTTCACTGGCTGCCGGTGCCTTGCCGCGCGCGTCGCCGACCTGCCTCTGTAGCTGACGGGAGGATCCGAGGCCGGCCGCAGGTAGGCCGACTCCAGGCGTCCCGGGGGAGCTGTTCTCCCGTGCAGGAGTCGGCGGCGCGAGCCGAGTGCGGCGCGGAACAGCCCCGCCGCCGCGGTGACAGACACCTCTCCTCACCAATTAGGGGCGAGGTGGCTCGGCGTCCTGCCCAATGGGTTGCGTGCCTAACGGGAGCGGGGCGGGCGGCCCAGGCCGCGAGGTGCCGGCTCCCGCGCGCGGGCCGCGTGGCCGGGCGCTGCCGGGGAGAGGGGCCGGCGCGGCGTGGGGCGGCCGCAGGCGGAGCGGCGCGTCTCGGGTAGCGCCCTGGCGGCCCCGCGGTGCTCTGCTGAGCCGGTGGCCCGGGATGGCTCCTGGGGCCGAGAGGGCCGTAGAGACGCGTCCAGGAAGCTCGGCGGCCGCCGCTCAATTCAGGCCGCCCCAACTCTCGGCTCTGTCTCTCCGCACTGGCTTAGCCCTCTCTGGGATGCGGGTTCCAGGCCCGCCGCGGTGGCGGATGGTTTGGGCGGCCTGGTGGCGCCGAATCCCGTGGGAGCAGAGGCCTTTGAGCTGCGGGCCCGGTGGTCTGGTTCTGGCGCCTTAACAGCGCAGCTCTGCCCCCTCCCTGCCCCGCGCCGGCAGTGAGGATGCTGGCGTTTTAAAGTCCATTACGTTGGCGGGCGCCCCGACATCCCCACTCCTTGTAATCGTTAATCCTCAGCCCTGTGACGTGGGCCGTGCAAGGATGGTCGCCCCGTTTTAGAGACGCGAGAACCCAAGTTTGGGCAGCTCAAGTGACCTGAGGTCTCAGCCCACGAGTGATGGAGCTGGAAATGATCTTACCGCGATAAAAAGAAAAAAAAATGTTTTTCATCTTTGATTAATTTCTCAGATGCACCGTGATTTATGTTACTTTTGTGCTAGAAGACCTGATGTCTTCAGACACCTGCAGAACAGAGTTGCACATAATTTGACGCTTTGCCTGCCTCTTCCCTTCCCCTCCTCTCTTTCCTTGGCCCTGCTTTGTTGACTCTTCCTCTTCCACTGGAGCCTTCCCCACTCCCCAAGGCACCTCTTACTAACCTGGATACTTTATTCGAATCTTGTCACTGGAGAGCTTCCAGCTCTCCCTTCGTCTCCTTTT
The DNA here is from genome assembly GCA_026018925.1 of Tupaia tana. Lineage (NCBI taxonomy): Eukaryota > Metazoa > Chordata > Mammalia > Scandentia > Tupaiidae > Tupaia > Tupaia tana. The sequence continues at coordinate 3,272,679 of JAKSZU010000004.1, read as the reverse complement.
ATGGCCTTCATATATTGTCGGGCAGGTCCCACTGTTTGTAAATGTTTCCTCCAACTGGACTGCCAGCAACTTGAGATATGATTAATCTGATTAAATTTTGTAGTCTCCAAGTGTCTATCCCAGTGACTCTCACATGGTAGGTAGTTCCCTGCCACATGAACTTTGTATGTTGGAATCGTGATTGCTGTGTGTGTGAGAGACTGCAAGAATTTCCCTTGGGTGTTGCCCTCTTAGAGTAAAATTGGGGTGGCTCAAGTGCAAATGGGTGAGATGAATCTTTAGAAGGAATCTATTCTGGATCTCACTCAGGGTGGCTGAGGGATTCCTAGGGACATCCGAGGAATGTCGTGAGAGCAGGGTATAGTCTCAGTAAGGGGTACGTCTGGTTAGGGCATACCTAACATGGAGCCAGGTTTGATAGTCATGTGTCAGTAAGGAGCCATTCAGCTATAAAGTGACAGATAAGGGACTGAGGGTTAAGTCAGCAGGGGAATGACATACCGGATGTCCGTTTGGGGAGATCACAGTACATGTTAACTTAGAAGACACCTCCAGAGGCTTTATATTGAAGAAACCAAGTGCTTTGTTTAAACAACATTTCTTTGATTCATGTATCCATAAAACCCACTTGTGGGCCAGCCAGGTAGTATAGTGGTTAAGGCTGCTGGATCCCCCATGGCTGGCTGTAGGGTTCAAGTCCCAGACCCGGCAGCTTGAGAAACAAGTCAGGTGTGTGCGGATGTGTGACCAAAATCCTGAGAAGAGACTGGAGGAAAAGGGATTTCCTGTGGCCATCCCCTCGGGGTGGGATTTCTCACTTTCTCTCCCTCTCTATCTGTCTGGTGAGCGCATGCACCCTATTGTAAACTACAAAGAAAAAGAAAATTTCAAATACATATTGTAGACACCAGGGAACACGCTTTGGAAATGGTGCAGCAGAGGAGCGAGGACAGGACCATGTCCTCCTTGCCATTGGGCTAAGCTTTCTTACTTCCTTGCCAAGCGGTTCATTCTTGCTCTGGGGAGGAGACGGGTGGGGGATGGCGTGCAGCACAGCTCCCTGGTCCCCCTGTGTCCGTCTTAGTTTATTTTTATTATAGTTTAGCTTCACATGGAACATTCTTGGAGGAGGAGAATGTCCTGACCGTGCCAAAGCAAGGGTTCTCTGCTCTTTGGAGATTTTGTTGCTCATTTCGATCCCATTTGGATTTGCTGACAAATGATGCTTCTAGGCCTCTGAAGCAGTGATAAACCCTCCTTGGTGCACTGTCTCTGTCTCTTCACCTCCTGTCTATGCCATTGTCACCTGCGTCTCGACTGTCACTGCACGTAGCTCTTGATCTCTCATCGAGTCTACTCTGTCTATTCCCTGCCGTGACGATAGGGTTTTTTTGTGTTTCAGCAAATCTCTGTTCTCTGGGAGTCCTCTGCCATTTCGGACTTCAGACTGGTTTGCTATCGAGTGTCCTTTCCCCCAGTACATCCAGTCTCCTCAAGGCGTGCCTCGGAAAGCGTGCCAGCAAGGAGCAGCTTACTGAGTTATAGACGAGGCCCACCTTCACTTGACAGAATTCGGGTTTAGGTGCAGCTCCTTTGGAGTGTGGACATTCTTGCCGTTTCCCTTACCCCCGTAACCCAGAGGAACTGTGTTTTCTTGGTAATTCATTAGTTGAGTCAGAGACATTATTTCTTTCACGCAGAATTGGAATCCTTATTTAAGGAGAAGAACATTTTTTGGGTGTAGGGAAAGTAATGAAGTACCTGCCTGCTACCCTAATGTCTGGCCGTAATGTCATCCGTATTTGGAACAGAGTGTCCTGTCAGGCAGCTTAGAGCTGTTTTTTAAATTAGATTGACTCTCAGAGCTGTTAGATGTCCAGGCTTTAAACAAAAGCTACATTATTTCAGTAGCAATTGTTTTTCTCTTCACATTTGATAAAGCCATTCAGTGATCCGAGGAAAAGTTGTTATGATCCTGTTGAAACCTGACAAGAACCTTCTGAAATCATGTGACAGGCAAGGAAACTGAGGCTCCACGAGGGGTCGTAGCCAGCCGTCAGCAGGGCCAATGTCCGAACACACAGACGTTTGATTGGTCGAGATCTGTTTTATCTGTTGTTGTTTTTTATTTTTATTTTTTCCTTCTCCCAGATCAAAAGGTAAAATGAAGTACATTCTAGTCACCGGCGGTGTTATATCAGGAATCGGGAAGGGAATCATTGCCAGCAGTGTGGGCACGATACTGAAGTCGTGTGGTCTTCACGTGACTTCCATCAAAATCGACCCCTACATTAACATCGACGCGGGGACGTTTTCTCCTTATGAGCATGGTAAGCAAGGTGCTCTCTTTTAAACTTGTGTAGTATGTGGAAGAACGTGTCTGCATTTGGGGACCGCGTGTCCACTTTGCATAACTTCCATTTCCTGCCTTCTAGAAAGGTCATTTATGTAGCAGAGTGATTTTTTTTCTCACCAGGACTGTATTTTTTTTTTTTAAGTTTTTGCCCCAGGGCAAGTGCACTTGTCAGAGAGAGACAGGGAGAAGGAAAATGAGATGTCACCCCTGCAGTGGGGGACGGCCATGCTGCAATCCCTTCTCCTGGGATTTTAGGCATACGTGCACACATACACACCTGGTGTGATTTTCAAAGCTGCCAGGCTCGGGATTTGAACCACACAGTTAGCCTTGCGGGAGTCCAGTGCCTTAACCAGCACGATACCTGATGGCCCCAGGAAGCAGAACTCTTAGTAGACAGTGTAGTGATTCGAGTCCAGAGGTTTCTATAAGAAATTATCTTTTTGGTGGCTAAGTGAAAATTTATCACTTCTCTTGAAAAAAGACTGGTGACATAGAACATTTGTCAGATACTTGAGAAGGGGAAGTATGCTTCTGTGTGTGTGACTCCAAGCTTTGGAAGAAGGATGGCTGGACAGACATACGGGGATTAACTTTGTCTCAGTATAAGAAAGCTCATTTGGGTTTGTATTAGCAAGTCCCCCCCCCAGAGTGAGGTGACCGACTTCAAGAAGTCGTGGGTACGTTTGGTAGAGATGGTCACACAGAGGTTAGAGGACCACTTAGTAGGGATCCAGGCAACAGCTAGAACTGGTTTGAGGATCTGTAAGGTGGAATTTAGATGTTATAAGTGAGGACCTTTTGAGATGACCAAAAAGCTGAATCATTAAGGCTGGGTAGGAAAATTTCATTTTATTTATCGTCGCTAAGGACCTGTCACAATAGCATGTCTGTCTTAAGTTACTGCAGAGGTTAATTGCCTAAAATTGGGAGAGGTGTGCTGCTAAAACACACCTCTTAAGATTTAAAATTCTGTATTCAGGGGCCAGCAGATGGAGTAGTGGTTAAGGTGCTGGACTCCCACATGGCCGACTGCGATTTTGAGTCCCAGACCCGGTGGCTTGAAATTGACACTGGGCGTGGTGCGTGTGTGCCCAAAATCCCGAGAGGAGAATGGGAGAAGGGATTATGGTGTGGCCGTCCTTCTGGGGTTGGGGGAGGGATGATTTCTCACTTTCTCTCTTTTCATCTCTCTTCTGTCTCTCTGACGAGTGCATGAATCGTCTAACAAAAATGTCTTAGTTTTTTAGAGCTTTTTTTTTTTTTTTCTGCTGTGAGGTGCATACACTAGCCACAAAGAGAGAGAGAGAGAGAAAAAGTGCGAAGTCACACCCCCTCCCCGGGGGAGGCAGCCACACCACAATCCCTTCTTCTCCATTCTCCTCTCGAGATTTTGGGCATGCAGGCACACATGCCAGGCATTAGTTTCAAACTGCCAGATCCAGGACTTGAACTGCCATCAGCTACGTGGGAGTCCAGTGATGTAACCATTATGTCATTTGGTATACTGGAGTGATATTTAATGCAGAATTCTTGAGCATAGGATGAGTTGTCTCTGGGGGGAAAATAAGACATTTCCTCCCCCTCTTTCTGAACTCGTCCCTTGTTGTAATGGTAGAAATAATCCATTCTGGGCAAAATTTTATAATCCATACAACCTTAACGTGCATATATCTTATGTAAGTTTTCAATCAGATTGTACTTTTTTTTTTTTTTTTGGAGAGGTTTTTTTCGCTATAGGGCGCGTGCGCTCGCCAGACAGACAGAGAGAGACATAGAGACAGAAAGCGAGAAATCACCCCCCAGGGGGGATGGTCACGCCGCAATCCCTTCTCCTCCATTCTCCTCTTGGGATCTTGGGCACGCACGCACACGCGCCCGGCGTGAGTTGTAAGCCACCGGGTCCGAGACGCGAACCGCGGTCGACTACGTGGGAGTCCAGCGACATAGCCATTACGCTAACTGCTGGTTCCCAGATTGTACTTTTTTTAAGAGAGATTTTTGCTATAGGGCTGTGTGCTCACCAAAGAGACAGAGAGATAGAAAGCGAGAAATTACCCCCCCCCCCCCAGAGGGATGGCCAGGCTGCAATCCCTTCTCCTCCTCCTCCAGTCTCCTCTCAGGATGTTGGGCATGCAAAGCACACATGCCTGGCCTGAGTTTGAAGCCACCGGGTCTGGGACTCGAACCATGGTCAACCATGTGGAAGTCCAGTGACATAACCATTACACCATCTCCTGGTCCCTCAGATTGTACTTTTGAACCGTGCTCTGCTTAGTTAGGAAATGTTTCTGAAAGTTCTCTTTCTCTAGGCAGTAGAGGCTGACCAAAGCCCCATGGACCCTCAGCCTTCTGGGCTGTCACTTCCTTCCATTCTATGTGACTTTATAAGTCTTCCTGTTAAGAGTGAGTTTGTTGTTAGGCTAGTGGTATGAAGCTATCTTTTGGAGAATGGTTAGTCATTTTTCTTTCTTTGGTGTCACAGTTTCCTGAAAGTAAAGTTCTGCCGCCTAGAAAACGGGCACAGACTTTGTCTTGTCTCCCCGCTGATATTTCAAGATGGGAGTGGTCCGTGGTGCTCTCACTTACCTCTTGCTCTCGCTGTCCGCTGCAGGAGAAGTGTTTGTGCTGGATGATGGCGGGGAGGTAGACCTGGACCTGGGCAACTATGAGCGGTTCCTTGACATCCGCCTCACCAAGGACAATAACCTGACCACGGGCAAGATATACCAGTACGTCATTAACAAGGAGCGGAAAGGAGACTACCTGGGGAAAACTGTGCAAGGTAATACTGGATCTACCTTTTAAGGTTTTAAAATCTTTTTTTTTTTTTTTTTTGTTGAGAGGTTTTTGCTATAGGGCACGTGCGCTCACCAGACAGACAGAGACAGAGAGACAGAAAGCAAGAAATCACCCCCGGGGAGATGGCCACGCCGCAATTCCTTCTCCTCCATTCTCCTCTCGGGATCTTGGGCACGCACGCACACGCGCCCGGCGTGAGTTTTAAGCCACCGGGTCCAGGACGAGAACCGTGGTCGACTACGTGGGAGTCCAGCGCCATAGCCATTACGCTAACTGCTGGTTCCCGAGAGGTGTTTTTATATGGTGAGGAGTGTGATTAGGTCATTAGGCCAGATGTCTTGTATGTTGTGCCTCTGGGGTGTGTGTAGACGGTGATAAGAAAACACACATCTGTTGTGTATGTTGGTTTTCGGCTGTCAGTGGTGCCCTGTGTGCTATGAGGAGTCTGAGAAATGGGTTTCTGGGTCCCCGCAAGCTTTCATCTTACCACTTTGCTGCTTTGGTGCTTTGCACAGGTGTTCACTTGAGAAAGGGTTTCGCTGCTTTAAGAAGGTGGGCTGGAAAACCACTGATCTGGTGTCAGTGGCAGCAGCCTAATTTGGGGAGCTTCTGGAAAGTGGCTTTCATCTGAGTTCGGAGAGTAATTCGCCTTTGACCTTAGACTTCACTGATTGAAAGCTGGGGGTCACCCTGACAGCTGGCTCTGGTATGGGACTGTCCTGGGTTAACTGGGTCATGTTTGGATCTTAGCCCTGCTGTTTCCCAGCTCTGTGAACATGGGTGGCTTACTTCACCTCTCAGAGACGAGGTTTCCTTTCCTGTAAAGTGGAGAGTAACAGGACCTACCTCTCCTGGTGCTTAGGAGGATTTAAGGAGCTAAGGAACTAGGTTGGTAAAGTGTTTCCCTGAGTTCCTGGCACAGAGGAAGGAATTAGGAATTCAAGTGATTTGGGTCATACACTTTAGGCCTCAGTGCATTCATTGGCTTACTCACCATCCATCAAATATTTATGGAATGCTCACTGAGATCAGACCCTTGAACAAGGCCGGGGAAGTCATTCTCATGGAGGTTACTCGTGGGAGAGACAGAAAACAAACAGAACAAGTTGTCTGACAGGGGCTGTGAAGGAGATCTAGTGAGGAGGAGAGTGACCGGGAAAGCACTTTGGACAGGTGGTCAGGGGAGGTGCCCACAGACAGGACGTTTAGTAGGAGGCCAGAGTGGGATGAAGGGAAAGAGGAAGGTCAAGGAACGGACGGGAGGCCAGTATGGCTGAGGAGGTGAGCAGAGAGAGAGGTCTCCTCTTTCTAGCCCTAGAAATTTAGATTTATTTCAGAACAGGGACCAGCAGTTGGCGTAATGGCTATGTCACTGGACTCCCACGTAGTTGACCGCAGTTTGAGTCCCGGACCCGGTGGCTTAAACTCATGCTGGGCACGTGTGCATGCGTGCCCAAGATCCTGAGAGGAGAATGGAGGAGAATGGATTGCGGTGTGGCCATCCCTCCTGGGGGGGGGGGTGATTTCTCACTTTCTGTCTGTCTCTGTCTTTCTGGCGAGTGAATGTACCCTCTAGCAAAAAACCTCTCAAAAAGAAAAAATAAATAAAGATTTAATTCAGAACAGTGTGAAGCCACTGAAAACTTTCAACATGGGAGTGATGAATCCTGATTTGTGAGTTTAAAAGATCACTTTGGGCCCAGCTGAGGTCCACGTGATAGACTCGGCCAGATGAGAGGGCTGGATTTGACTCCTGGCCCACCTAAAAGCCAGGCGTGGTGCACGCACATGGTCCCAGCTACTCAGGAGGCTGAGGTAGGAAGGTAATGACAGTGAGACCTTGTCTGCAAACACCACACACGGGCTTGCTCTGGGGCTCAAGGGTAACATGCTGCTCAAGAGAAGCTGATTCACATAGTGACTGCAGTTTGAATCCCCAGCCTGGTTGACCTGACACCTGCTGGGTACATGGGAGAGTGCCCAATGTCTGCTGGGCTGGAGGAAGGGTATCGCAGCCTTACTAGACCCTGTGGAGGGTGCTTCTCTTCGTCATATGCATACACGCACGCTGTCGTGAATAAAGAAAATAGAACAGCACACACAACAAAATGAAGATCGTGGGACCAGCAGATGGCGTGATGGTTACGTCACTGGACTCCCATGTGGTTGAGCATGGTTCGAGTCCTGGACCCAGCGGCTTAAAACTCACGCCAGGCACATGTGTGTGCGAGCTCAAGATCCTGAGAGGAGAATGGAGGAGAAGGGATTGAGGCATGGCCATATCCCCCCTGGGGGGTGATTTCTCGTTTTCTGTCTCTGTTTCTCTGTCTGTGTCTCTCTAGTGAGCACATACACCCGATAGCAAAAATCTCTCTCAAAAGAAAGCTAAAGATGGCCGGCTTCCCGGTGAGGAGTAGGGGATGGATCTCCTGCAGGAAGCACTGCTGCTCAGCTCTGATTGCTGGAGTTAACAGTAATCGTCACCCTGGCTGAGCTCCGGCCTGCTGCGGGCTCTGCCGAGCGCTGTCCTGCACGCGCCACTTCACAGAGAGTGCAGTGTAAGGAGAAGCCGTTGCCTCCGCTTAACAGGTGGAGAGAGCCGCTTAGAACAGTTCGGAAACGTGCCGGTGGTGACAGCTTCTGAGTGTGGAGCTGAGATTTGAGTCCAGACGTGCTGGCCCCGGCACGGGGTTCCTGACGCCTGCCGTACCACACTGCCTCTGCAGGGGGTCGTCAGCCCGTCCTGGCGGAGCGGCCAGGTGTGAGGTGCCCGCCGGCAGCCTCAGCCGTGAGCGGTGGGGCCCCCTGGCCTGCGGTGTGGGTGTGTGGCCGGAAGGGTGGACTCCGCACGGGCACCTGCTCTGTCAGAGGTGGTGCCGGACGCCGCTCTCGGCCACATACTCTCTTACTGTGCTTCCAGCGACAGCTTGGAATTCTAGGAAGGAGGCTTAGGGAGAGTGAGCCCAAAGATTCGTGGAGGCCATTTAAAGGGGGCCTCAAAAGTATTTTCCTGACCTCATCATCCCTCTGTCCAGGCAGAGTGCCGCAGTTTAACCGGGGGGCAGGTGTAAATGACGCCTGTTTTCTCTCTTCCCCAGTTGTCCCTCACATCACGGACGCCATCCAGGAGTGGGTGATGAGACAGGCCCTGATTCCTGTCGATGAAGATGGCCTGGAACCTCAAGTGTGTGTTATTGAGGTTTGTATGGCCCCTCCTGTGTGAACAGTGTATTTACTCTTCTCAGTCAGCTGTCAGCAGCTGATGAGGGAGTTCCCAGCGGAGCCCCGACCTGGTCTGTCCGTGCAGTGTCTGTTGCTGTGTGGCAGGCGAGGGCACAGTGGCAGCCACGTGTAGTGACCACGCAGGGGAACGTGGTACCTTGTCCAAGTGATGCTCCTTTCTCAGCATTCACGGATTCACGTAGTACCGACTGTACCAAGGAAAGTGCACGAGACCCTTTCCTCCATCTGTCGAGAAAATCGACGGACCTGCCGTCCTTGGGCAGAGGGTTTGGTTTGGTGAGCGTCACCTGTCGCCGTGCTGGCCACTGGATCACAGTGTTCCTTCAAATCCGGACACTCAGAAGTTCCAGCAGTTTGTTTATAACTGTGCTTCTTTTTTTTTCTTTTTTTAAAGTGGTTTTTACCATAGAGTGTATGTGCTTGCCTAGGAGAGAAAGAGACAGAGACAGTGAGAGGGAAAGTGAGAACTCACCCCCAGGGCGGATGGCCACGCCACAGTTCATTCTCCCGGAATCTTGGCCACACACACTTGTGCGCGGTGTGATTTTCAAGTTACCCGGTCTAGAACTCAAACCACGGTCAGCCATGTGGGAGTCCAGAGACGACGTAACCACTGTGCGATCTGCTGGCCCCAACTGTTAACTTTTTAATACAAGATTGATGTATGGTTAAATAAGGACTTAGGATTTCAGTTGTTGTGCTTTGTCACTTGCATACAAATAAAATACCTGGTTCCTTTTCCTCCTGACCTTTTTCTTAAAATGATGTGGAAAGAGCCAGATAGGCTTGGGGAATGGAGAGCCTATCCACTCCTGCGAACTGACACGGCGTGGTCACCGGTCACTGGACTGAGGCAGCAGAGCCGTGGACAGAAAAGTAAACCACCGGCTTTGAAAGCCAGGTGCCGAACCTCTGAACTCCCTGTCTTCTAGCTGGGCGGGACAGTTGGAGATATCGAAAGCATGCCCTTCATCGAAGCCTTCCGTCAGTTCCAGTTCAAGGTCAAAAGAGAGAACTTCTGTAATATCCACGTCAGTCTAGTTCCTCAGGTAGGTTTTCGGAGTTTCCCTTGGCGGGGATGGTGAGGAGGGCCAGCAGGTGGCACAGAAGTTAAAGTGCTGGATCCCACGTGGCAGCTTCACAGTTCGAAACCCAGACCTAGAGGCTTGCCAATCATGCTGGGTATATGTGAATGCATGTCTAAAATCCCAAGAGGGGCGTGTCTCTGGCAAGTGTACATACCCTCTGGCAACAACAAAAAATAGAACTGGCAGAGTGGTTGTTTGTAAGGTTTGGTAAGAGAGTGGATATGAGGACTGGGAACCACATTCTTTAGCACAAACCCTGTAGAACTATGATTGTGTCACTTGGATAAAAAGAAAAGCTAAATTATATAAGTAATCAAATTATTTCCCTATTAAAGGGGTTCAGAGAAAAGTCATACTGGAAATTTCTTTATCACAGATAAATCTAACTTTTTTTTTTTTCTTTTGTAAAATAGCCAAGTTCCACAGGGGAACAGAAGACTAAACCCACCCAGAATAGCGTTCGTGAACTTAGAGGACTTGGGCTTTCCCCAGATCTGGTAAGATTTCCTGATTGTCTGGTGCTGTGGTTTGAACATGTCCCTCCCAGATTCACACACTGAATCATCATCAGGGGATTAAGAAGGCAAAAATGCGATCTAATTGATCGTGTCGCCAGGTAAGACTTTTGGAAAGAGACTAGAGATTTACTGGTTATGGTTAGGTCCCATAATTGAGTCCTGGTGGGTTTTTAAAGAAATGAAATGACCGACTTCATAATCTCTTCCTACTATCTTGAGTCTTCTTGTTTTCTTTACTCCTAGGTGGTGTGCAGGTGCTCAAATCCTCTTGACACAGCAGTAAAAGAAAAAATATCGATGTTTTGCCATGTTGAACCCGAACAAGTAAGGAGAAATTCCATGTCTTCTGTAAATTGGTTTTTGCTTTGTGTTGTCCTAAAGCATCTTGACTGGTTTCATGGACTTGTTATTCCATCAAGGCAATGGATGTTCCCCAGAAGAGCTGATGCCATTGACTGTAAGGTCCGCCTTTACCCCCTCTCGTGGTCCCCAAACATGCTTGCACCCCTGCTGCCTCTTCTCTCCCCACCCCTTGCACTTCATGCTGTAGCCAGACTGAATGTTTTTGGCTCTCCTACTACCTCACACTCTCTCTGCTGCGTTCTTTTGCATTTGCTAATTTCCATTAGAAATTGGTGTCCTCTTTCCCTGTTGGCCTGACAGTCTCTTCAACCTCATCCTTGAGCATCTAGCTAGGCTATAATAGGAGAGGATTTCAGACAATTCATGAGAAAATGGAATTAAAGTATGAGTTTGTTGTGAAAAAAATGTTCAAGTCCATGTGTAGCTTTTTCATAATACATATTTTTCACACACTTACTGAAGACCCCCTTGCATTGTCTGAGAAGCTTTCCCTGCTAGGCTTCCTTACCTACGACCTGCACGTTAATCACTCCCTTCTCTGAGCAACCTGTGGGTCTCCCACGTGCTGGTGGTGAACCTGTCCTAGTGCCTGTTGTTGGGTGTGCTCGTGTGTTTATTTTTGTATCCGTTCACATACACTTGTGTGTCCGTGTTTGTCTCTTCCTATAGACTTTGAGCTTTTGGAGGGCGAGGACCATGTGATTCAGTTTGATGTTTCTTTTTTCTGGTGCCTGGTGTCTAGGGTGTTGACGGCCCCTGCATATCTTGGTCGTTCTGTTGCTGTGCTAGCAGAGTAGTACAGGAAATCCAGGATTTGGGAACCCATGGCATAGCTCAGTGTGGTGCTTAGTATGGATATTCTCCTGGTGATAAATTGAGACTGTAGCTTTGGTCAGACTGGGCTGGAGGAGACAAAGAGGGAAGAGGAGGTCAAGGAATTCCATGGTTGGGTCTGGAGAGCTTGTTTTACTACTGGAGTATTTGAGGACCAGGAGACTAACCTGGAGAGGCCGTCTGCCTGGAGAGGGGCGAATGAAGCAGCAGGGTTAAAATAAGAGCAAACTAGTGGATCATGAGGCCTAGGGCCAACTGGTGGATGGAGGTTAAGGCAGCTGGATCCCACATGGGATGTGTGGTACGCGTCCCAGGCCCAGTGGCTTGAGAAACATGTTGGGTCTGTGTGTGCATGCTCAAATTCCTGAGAGGAGAGTGCAGAAGGGATTGAAGCATGGCCGTCCCCACTGGGGTGCCTTTGCTCTGTGTGTCTTTGTCTCTCTTACTACCTCCCCTCACAAACACGTGTGCCTAGAGCAAATGAAAAACAAAAAAGACTATGATTATAGAGGTGAAAACGAGAAAGCAAGACATGGCTCAGTGTGAATAGAGCCTTTTTTTTGGAGAAGGGGCTGTAGGGCATGTGTGCTCACCAGAGAGGGAGAGAGAGATTGAGAGAGAGAAAAATCACATCCCATGGGGGAGGGGGGAAGGCCATGCCTCGATCCCTTCTCTTCTCTTCTCCCCTAAGGATTTTGAGTACACAAGTACACATGCCTGGTGTGATTTTCAAGCCACTGGATCCTGGACTAGAACTGCTCAGTCGGCCCTGGGATCCAGCGCCTTAACCACTACGCCACCTGCTGGCCTGGATGGAGCCTTTGTTACAGAGGTAGCCGCCGTCTGCATGGTGGCTCAAGCTTCAGGTGTGAGGGCCAGCTGGGCCTGTTTCACACTGAACGCGTGGAACACAGTCATTTCAGTTTTCTCAACAGCCCATTAGCACGCACTTTACTTATTTTAGTTATTTCTGTCCTAGCAGGTGAAGGGAACTCAATTCTGTAGCGGAACAGGTTGTCATTGAAAATATTCACTATTGGGGCCAGCTGGTGGAGTGGTGGTTAAGAGCGCTGGACTCCCACATGGTTGTCTGTGGTTCGAGTCCCAACCTGGTGGCTTGCTTCTCGCTCTCACTTTCACTCTCACTGTCTCTCGCTCTTTCACTCTGTCCCTCTCTGGTCAAATTAAAAAAAAAAAAAAAAGTAAATAAATTAATAAAGTTAACTAAAATAATGCTTAAAAAATAAAAGTATTCACTATTAAAAATGTGGGGACCAGCAGCTGACGTAATGGCTACGTCACTGGACTCCCGTGCAATCGACCGCGGTTCAGTTCCCGAACTCGGTGGCTTAAACTCATGCCAGGCATGTGTGTGTGTGTGTTCAAGATCCTGAGAGGAGAATGGAGGAGAAGAGATTGCAGCGTGGCCATCCCCCCAGGGGGTGATATCTCGCTTTCTGTCTCTCTCTCTGTCTTTTTGGCGAGCACACGAACTCTCAAAAAAAAAAAAAAAAGTGAAGGCATTTCCATATTCAAATTTGATTTCACATCTTTTGCCCTAGTTTTAGAATGAGGTTGCTTATCTTACTGAGTTGTAAAAGTTCTTTCAGTACACATCTTTTTTTCTTTTTTTTATAGAATTATTTTATTTAACTTTATTTATCCACTTATTTGTTTATTTTAATTTGACCAGAGAGGAATAGAATGAGAAAGAGAGAGAGAGAGAGTGAGAAAGCAAGCTGTCAGGTCCAGGACTTGAACTATGATTGGCCATGAGGGAGTCTAGCACTCTTAACCACCATGTCACCTGCTACCCCCCCACCCCCCTATATAAGTCTTTTATCAGATGTATGATTTGCATTATTTTCTCCTAGTCTGTGCCTTCTTTTTCATTTTTTGTCTTTTATGAATTGTGCCTTTGCAGTCATACATAAGAACTTTTTTCTTGGAGAGGTTTTTGCTATAGGGCATGTGCACTTGCCAGAAAGACAGAGAGACAAAGCGAGAAATCACCCCCTGGGTGTATGGCCATGCTACAATACCTCCTCCTCCATTCTCTCGGGATCTTGGGCATGCACATACACGCACCCAGCATGAGTCTAAGTCGCCGGGTCCAGGACTCGAACCATGGTTGACTACATCAGAGTCTAGCGACATAGCCGTTACGCCATCTGCTGGTCCCAAGAACTCTTTTTTTAACCAAGGTTATGAAGATTTTTGTTTTCTTTTAGAAGTTTTATAGTTTTGGGTTTTACATGATCCATTTTGAGTTAATGTTTGTGTATGGTGTGAGGTAAGGATTGAAATTCATCTTTTTGCATGTGGGCATTTAATTGTCCTATTTCCACCTGTTAAAAGATTATTCTTTGATGATATTCTGTAATTTTCTTTAATAGTCTGTATTTTTTTTTTTTTTTAAGTGCTGTTTAGATCATTCCACTGTGCAGCCAAGTTTGAGAACCCCTGTTCTATTGAAGCCATTCATGGTTTCCTGGGACAGGTCCTCTTCTGGCCTTTTTTTATTTTTTTAATTGTATTTGTGGTTTGGTTTGTGATACATTATTTTTTAAAAGATTTTTTTGATCCATGTTCATAATAGATTAGCCATGGCACTGATAGATGGCGTAGAGGTTATGTTGCTGGACTCAGACGTGATGAACCATGGTTCGAGTCCTGGACCATATGGCTTGAAAATCATGCCAGGTGCATGTTCATGAATCCCCAAGATCCCAGGAGGAGAACAGAGAAGGGATTGCAGCGTGGCCATCCTCCCAGAGTGGGTTATTTCTCACTTTTCCTCTCACTGTCTCTGTCTCTATCCAGTGAGTGCACACACCTCAAGGCAAAACCTTCCTTTAAAAAAAAAAAAAAAAAAAAAAAAAAAAGGAAAAAGATTAGCCACTAATTTTCCATTTTTTAAGTATTTTGCCAGAGGGTGCATGTGCTCGCCAGAGAGAGAAAAAAAAAGCTAGAAAGCACCTCCCATGGGGAAGAGGGGAGAGAGAGAGAGACAGAGAAAGCCAGGAAGCACCTCCCATGGGAGAGAGGGGAGAGAGAGAGAGAGAGAGAGAGACAGAGAAAGTCAGAAAGCACCTCCCATGGGGAAGAGGGGAGGGAGAGAGAGAGACAGAGAAAGCCAGGAAGCACCTCCCATGGGTGAGAGGCACACGACAGCTCCCTCTCCTGCATTTCTCCCTCGAGTCGGGATTTAGAATACATAGGCGCACATACCTAGTGTGGGACTTGAAGCACGTGGTGGTCGTGTGTGGTCCAGCCAGCTTAACCACTGCACCACCAGCTGGCCCCTGATTTTCTATCAGCTTCTTCTTGAGTACGTTTTGGTCATTTCCATTTTTCTAGAAAATGGCCCTTTTTTCTGTTTCCATATTTGAAGTTCTTTTCCCAGGGTCACGTGGCTGATGGGACGCTATGAGCTCGGCTGGTTTTTGTTCGTTTTTATGAAGTAACTTGCTCTTTTTGTAAATAGGTGATCTGTGTCCACGATGTCTCGTCCATCTATCGCGTGCCCTTGTTACTAGAGGAGCAAGGCGTTGTGGATTATTTTCTTCGAAGACTTGACCTTCCTATTGAGAGGCAGCCACGGAAAATGCTGATGAAGTGGAAGGAGATGGCGGACAGGTACGTCTTGCAGTGAGGAGCTGGCAGGACCGCTGCCGTCGCTGTCTGTTGGCAGGGCTCTGGGAGTTCTGCCCTTTCTCTAGCCTGTCAGCATTTCGTTGTCCACTGGTGTTGAAAAGGTCGTAACGGTAAGAGGTGTTGTGAGTGTTAAGAACGGATCTCAGCTGTCCTGTGGTTGTGCCGTCAAGGAGCACGTCCTGGTAAGGTGGGGGCTGACCCCAGGTCCCCAGGCAGCAAGTTCTGATCCTGTCTTACACACCTGACTCTTACTGATTTGAAGATCAATGCAAATAGGCCTATGGTGGTGGGTTTGCCCAGACACCTGAAGCCCACATCAGTGGTTGGAGCAGCCCAGGGAGAAGGATGGCTAGGGAGGTGCTGCTGGGGCTGAGCTCTAGGAGGACTGCCCCTTCCAGTTGTCCTCACGTCACGTCAGAGATCGTCGCTGAGTGGCTCAGAGCAGTGGGCGTGGCTTACCATGGCTGCAAAGCGAACGGGACCCTTTTATGAGCTTTGAGGAGGAAGCACTTGCTCCAGTCCTCTGGCATGTTTGTTCCCATTTTAACATTTTCCTTTCAGTCTTTGTCTATTTACATGTAGCTCTCTTCTTTTCGATCCTTTTTTCATAAAGCATTTTGTTACTAATTATACTTTATAATGAACATTTTTTAATAAGTGTGAACTTTGCTGTTGTGTGATTGTCCCTTATTTTAAGTCTCCCCTTCATCAAATTAATCTTGTGGGCTCAGCTGGTGGTGGTTAAGGTGACTGGCTCACTGTGTGGTTCGAGTCCTGGACCTGGTGGCTTGAAGAGCATGGTAGGCACGTGTGTGTGCACACTCAAACCCTGAGAGGAGAAGGGATTGTGGCATGGCCAGCCCCTCCTGGGGTTGCTTTCTCACTTTCCCTCCCTCTCGCTTTTTCTGTCTCTCTCTAGCAAGTACACACGCCCTATAGCAAAAATTTAACGTTCATGTCTGTTCATTTTTTTTGCACTTTAGGATTTAAAAGTTTTTAAACAAGTTTGTGTGAGATTTTTTAAACCGTCTTTGTAATAGCTTCTGAAATCCTGCTTTCTTTACAAGGCCTGCTGTGCTGATCTAAAAATTGCTTCTGCCGTGGTGTGTACATAGAACTCGGATAATACCTCTCCCACTGTGTTCTTCTCAGGCATGTTTTTCTTCTCTTGAAAAAGCAGTTTTGATCTCTAACTAACTGTGTGTTTCTTGGCCTTTGTTTGGTAGATATGACCGCTTGCTGGAGACCTGCTCTATTGCTCTGGTGGGCAAATACACCAAGTTCTCGGACTCATACGCCTCTGTCATTAAAGCCCTGGAGCACTCCGCACTGGCCATCAACCACAAGTTGGAGATCAAGGTAGGGTGGATGGTGCAGGTACAGCCCCGGGGAGCTCGGCAGCCTGGGCGTCTGTAGTTGCTGCGTGCCACCTGCTTTATGTTTTGGGAGCTCTGAATTTCTTAAAAGGGAAGTGTGGTTGGCTTCTGGCTTTGAGAGAACAGTGCAGCGTTTGCAGGAAATAACCAAGGGGAGCAGTGTCTGGTTGAGAGAGACTGAAGGCCTGGATCTGGACGTCAGGTGACCCTGCGAGACTAGGGGTGCCCTGGTGGGCCAGAGGGACAGTGCACGACGGATGGCACTGCCCGGGAACCGTTCTAGACATCGGTGGCTCTTGGACGCCCTGCTGGCACGTGGGGCGCCTTTCCTGACCTGAGCTGGTGCCGTCTACCTCACTAGTTACCGCTAGGTGAGAATGGTAACGCCCACTTCACAGCGCTGGCACCCCTCACCCAGCCGGCATCTGGAACGCGGGCAGCACTCGGTGCCTGGTTCTGAGGTGGTGGGACATCGGGGCATAGCCCTGTCCGTCTTTATAAGTGACAGTAGGATATTGAGGTTCCAGAGCCAGATGGCCAGAGCTCAAGTTCTGGCCGTGCTGCCTTTCAGCCATGTGACCCTGGATAATTAACCTAGGTGCCTCAGTTTCCTCATCTTTAAAAAGTGTTGGTGGTTGTGCCTTCCTGCTAGTGGTGCTGGGGATTCAGTGAGTCGCGTACAGTGCTGAGAGCTTGTGCCTGCCCGGGACGTGGTCACCGAGTCGGCTCTCCATGAAGATGCTCCACCTCTTCCCTTTCTACCTTCCCCCAGCTTGGCAGCTGGGCACCTCAGGAGGGAGGAAAGCAGCAGGAAGCTGGAGCTCAGTGCTGAGGGTGTTAGCCGGGGCCCACCCCGCCCGGGGCCGTGCACAGCCCCCACCACCGGCCTGAGGACTTAGCTCCATCTAGTGGACGGACAATTGGAGGATCCTGTCACACTGCCCTAATTTCTTTTGCTAGTTCTTGCCGTCATTTGTTTTGTCCACTTGGAGTTAGTCTGTGGTGACCACGTGCTAGAATGTAGAGGCTGAGAGAGGAGGAAAAGATGACCGTCCCTGCCGTCAGGGCATCTCGAGTCTCTTAGGTATGAAGGGAGCGCACAGAGAGGGTGAACCAGCCTTGTCAGCACAGGAGACGGCAAGGCCCTCCTTGAGAGACCCCTGGGTGGGTTGTGGCGGGAGAGACAGTCCTGACAGGCAGGCCGTGTCCAAGGGCTTGGAGACCCGGAGCAGCTGAGAGCTCGGGCCGGGAAGGTGTGAGCTGGGGTCTGTAGGGGTAGGCCGGGAGGGCCCGCCCTGATCCCTGTGGACAGGGCCAAGGCCGGATCCTACCCTGCGGCTTAGGGAAGTCACTGCAGCGTACAGGAAGGGGCGAGGAGGGAGAAGGTGAGCAGCCTGACACAAAGGTGGGCAAAGATTTAAACAGACTTCTCCAGAAGAAGATACATGACGTAGACGTGAAAAGACGACAGCCTTTAATTGTCAGGAAATAAATGCAGTTTAAATCACAGTGAGATAGCAACACTAGTGTGGCAAATGGGAGGAAGTGGGACTCTCCCATCATGCTGCTGGGGTGCCAGGTGAATGGCCACTTGAGAAAGGCTGGCAGTTTTATATGGAGGTAGACGTGTGACCCCAGGAACCCCAGTCTCAGGAACAAAACTGTATCCACAAAGTTTTTAATACCAGTGGACACATTGATCAGAGCTGAAATCCGGAACCAGCTGTCTGAGCAGATAGTCAGTGTGTGTGGAAAACTACTGGGCAGTGAACAGGAGCACACTGTTAACACAGCGTGGGCAAGTCCCCAAAACACGGAGCCGGGGGCCAGACACAAAGGCCCCATGGGGTTAGCGCCATGCGTATGAGGTTCTAGAACAGGCGGGGCTAATTCGATGCTAGAAATCAGACCCAAGGGTGTCTGGGCAGGAGTTGGGGCCGAAACTGTGTGCCGATTGGCCAAGGGAACATTCTGGGCCGATGGTGGCCTTCGATGAGGGACTTTCAGAGGCATGCGGAAAAAGGGAATTAAATGAAAGTATGAACATATTTTGGTACAAAAAGTAAAATCCATGCATAGTTTTTTATGATACACATTTTCTACAGTTTTTGAAGACCCAGTGTGTATCTTGATGAGGTAGTGGTCATGCCTTCATGTGTATATTTGACAAAACTCACCGGAGTGTGGGTTTTAGAATCCTTGCATTTTATTGTATGTAAATTACACTTCAAGACTTTGGGGAGAAAATGGGAGGAAGAGGGGCTGGAGAGTGTCTTTTGAAGAGGGACTGCTTCAGGTTCTTCTCCAGCAGCTTAGCCGAGACAAGACCCTAAACAGATGCAAGTGTAGGATGGATAGAGCTAGGTGTGGGAGTTAAATGGAAACTCTTGTGTTTTAAAATCATTTGTTTAAGGGGCCAGCAGGTGGCATGATGGTTAAAAGTGTGGATCCCCACGTGGCTGACTGGTCGAGAACCCAGACTTGGTGGCTTTAAAATCATGCCAGGCACAGGTGCATGCCCAGATCCTGAGGGGGTAGTGGAGAAGGAGTTGCAGCATGGCCATCCCCTGGGGGGGTGATTTTTTGCCTTTTCTCTCTCTCTCTCTGGTGAGCACATATACCCTATGGCAAATATCCTTTTTTGGCAAAAATCTTTTAAAACACACACACACACACAAAACTTAAAAACTTCTAAGTTATTCTTAAATTTGCATATATTAAAACAATTACTTTAAACCAAAATGAAAAAAGCTGGAACACTGGGGCTAGCAGGTGGCATAGTGGTTATGGTGCTGAACTTACACATGGCCAATCACAGTTTGAATCCCAGATCCAGTGGCTTGAAAATCATGCCATACATGTGTACGTGACCAAAATCTCAAAAGGAGAATTGGAGGACAGGGCATTGTGGCATGGCCATCCCCCATGGGGCGCTTTCTCACTTCCCTTCTCTGGCGAGCACTCACACACCCTATGGCAAAAACCTTTAAAAGAAAAAAAGGAAAGAAAGCTGGGACATTGGGAACCAGCAGTCAGCATAATGGCTATGTCCCTGGACTCCCACGTAGTCGACTGCGGTTCGAATCCTGGACACGGTGGCTTAAAACTCACGCCGGATGTGTGTGTGTGCGTGCCCAAGATCCCGAGAGGAGAATGGAGGAGAAGGGATTGCGGCATGACCATCCTCCCTGGGGGGTGATTTCTCGCTTTCTGTCTCTCTGTCTCTGTCTGTCTGGCGAGCGCATGCGCCCTATAGCAAAAACCTCTCCAAAAAAAAAAAAAAAAAAAGAAAGAAAGCTGGGACATTGATAATGTTAGGTTAAAAATGATGAAACACGTGGCCTGGAGTCCTGAGCTGCTGCTTTTCTCCCTGTCCGACCTCTCCCCAGTACATCGATTCCACGGACCTGGAGCCGAGCACCCTGCAGGAGGAGCCTGTCCGCTACCACGAGGCGTGGCAGAAGCTCTGCAGTGCTCAGTAAGTGGTGGTCTCCCTCTGGTTTCCAGGGCTTTTCAGGTCTCACGAACACAGTCCTGTGTTCTCACATGCTCATAGTAGGTCACCTACTTGTTAAAACATCTCTGGGGGCCAGCAGGTGGCATGGTGGTTTAGGCGCTGGACTCCCACATGGCTGACTGTGGTTCGAATCCTGGACCTGGTGGCTTGCATTCTCGCTTTCCCTGTCTCTCTCTGTCTCTCTTTTCCTGATCAAATTAAAATAGTAATAATAATAATGAATAAAGTTAAATAAATAATTCTTTAAAAAATTATTAAAAATCAATCTCTGAGAAGGCCACGTGCCTCGTGATTTTCGCCACGCATGAGTAGAGCTTATCCTGTAGTCGGATCTGAAGAAAACCTGTTCTGATTCTATTGCTCTTGTTTGTTGTATGCATCTATCGATGAGGCTTATTTTAAAGATTTTTCATCCAGGACTTTGAGGAGTGGATGAAGGAGGACCACTGTACCATCTCCTTTTTTACTTAAAATAAACATTATATGTTACTATGAAAACCCCATAGGGGCCATCCAGGGGCACGGTGGTTAAGACGGCTGGATCCTACATGGCTGACTATGTGGTTCAGGTCTCAGACCAGCTAGTCTGAGATGCACACGTGCCAGGCATGCACGTGTGCATCGTGCCCAAAGCTGAGAGGAGGGAGATACGGAGAAGAGGGGGCTGCAGTGTGACCATTCCCCATGGCGGGAGCGTGCTTTCTCACTTTCCGTCCCTCTTTTCAGTGAGTGCACGTGCCCTCTGGGAAAATTAAAAACAAAAAAAGCCACAGTGTGTATGCAGCTCCTACGTTTGTGGTGTTACATACACTGCTACAGTCTCTGAGTAACCCAGGGTAGGTCCAGTAACGGAATCCGCAGAGTAACGGCACAGTGTCCCTGCCTGGAGGCGGGCCTTCGGTGGCGGTGGGAAAGGGCAGTCGCCTGTGCTTTGTCCTCTTGTGCAGTGGAGTCCTGGTTCCGGGAGGATTTGGGGTTCGAGGAACAGAAGGAAAAATCCACGCCATCGCCTGGGCCCGGAAGCAGAAAAAGCCTTTTTTGGGTAAGGAGCTTTGTGGTCCAGTCCTCACTCTGAGAAGGGGAGAGTGAGAAAAGGTGCCCCATGGGAACCTGCAGAGGAAGCGGGGGGCTGTGGGAACAGAGCGCACCTGCTGCCTTTCCCACGGCGGCAGACGGGCGCCCCTGGACTTCTTTGGGAGAATTCAGACTCCCCCAGTGGGACTGTGAAGGAACGAGCTATCTCTGTGAGGGAATACAGCCGTCAGCGAGCCCGGCTGTTGGTGGTGTGTGTGAGATGGGATTCTCTGTCCCCTCACTTGGCACCTCAGCACCACGGCGAATTCTAGTAATATCCCAATGAAAACTTAGAGGAGAAGGAAACTCAAATTTTAAAGTACTGACTATGTTGCTTTCTTCTAAAATTGCATTTACTTTGCAAAATCAGAAGCTGTGTTCACGTAGACCCAGGGTTTGAAATCTGATCCAACAGAGCGTCACAGCAGGGTGGGCCTGTTTATAGCAGGAAGTCCCGAGTTTGATTATGATTCTGTGAACAAGCGGTACCCCAGGTCCACGGTGGGCTGGCGGGAATGTTGGCGCTGCCCTCTCAGTGGCTCTGTCTCTCCCCCACTGGAAGGCGTGTGCTTAGGAATGCAGCTGGCCGTGGTGGAGTTCTCCAGGAACGTGCTGGGGTGGCAAGGTAAGCACCCGCTAAGAGACGCAGTGAGTTCCTGCTCGACCCGGCTGCATCTCGTGGATGGGGAGCGGTGGAGGAGGACAGGCCTGCTTTCTCAGAACCTCACGGGGGCTGCCTGCTCTCTGAGGTGCAGCTGGCTCCCTCACACGGGAAGGAGGGGGCAGAGCTGAGCAAGCAGACCTTCAGGTCCTGCCCCCGCATTTCCTGTTCTTGAAATTCTCTTGCTTTGATCACTGGCCCCCATCCTGGAGCTGCTTCCCGGCCAGAAGAGCCTGGCCCAAGTGAGGCCTATGCATTTATTATAAACTCGGGCTCTGGAGCTGTTGGACCTGGGTTTAGGTTTTCTCTTGTCACTTGCTAGGACTGATTTTAGGCAACTTACTTAGCCTTTTGGGTCTGTAAAATAATGCCCGAGGAGTCCTTTGCAGTACCTGGCACACACACAGTGCTCTCTGCCAAGCTGACTGGGTGTTTCTGTGGGATAGGCCACAGCCGTTTACCTTTCTCAGTGTCCGCAGTTGATCGGTCACTTGGAGGTGGTAATTCAGCCCAAGCGTCCTACACATGGCAACTGGCTGGCTTCCAAAATGTCAGGCCCACTGTGCAAGCCTTAGCAGGCTTGCTAGTGTCCACAGCAAGTGCCACAGCCACGCCCAGAGCCAGAGTCGGGTTGGGTTGTTGGGGACTGGGGGAACCTCCTGCAGGTGTTAGTCCTGGGTGTGTGGTTTGTGGGGCCACTGAGAATGGGCTGCCGCGGCCTTATTTACCCTGGGCAGCCCAGTCGACGAAGACTAGATTTTTGGAAGTTCTCTGGAAAGTAAACAAAGCATCTGAAGGAATGTGCAAGCGCCCCGGCCTCACACATGCACGTGGAGTCCATGGTGGCCGGCTTGTGGTCAGGCGTGGGTTTCGAAACACTTGGCCTTATTCCTGAGAGGCTGCCTCACAGTCACTGATGGCATGGTGGCCCCGAGTGGTGGCGGTGCGCCCTTCAGTCCCAGCTTTGAGTCCTGGGTACTGCCTTACTGCCTGTCCCCTCCTGGGCTGGCTCTCTAGGCTCCCTGAGCCCTTTCACGTCCTTGACCTTCAGGGTCTCAGGTGGGTGGTGACCCTGGTGATGAGCTCACTGTTGGGGTGAGACGTGGCCCTGGCTCAGGCCCAGGAGGGGAACAACAGAGCATTCACCAGAAAGAAGCAGGGACACAGCTCCAGGGACCTGGTCCTTCCCTTTCAGTCACTAGTGGTTTTGCTCCTGGTTAGACAGACATAATTCAGTACGGAATAGAAAGGTTACCTGGGTCCTGATGGGGGCAGGTGAGTGGGACAGACGCTGAGGGCCAGAGCAGCGGTGAAGGACCAGTACTTGCTGTGGTACGTGGAGAGGGTCTGGAACAACGAAGAAACGAGCCGACGTAAGAACCGTCAGAAACACTTCTAGTTTTGGTTTCCCCTTTTGACTCCCAGAGAATTACAGATTTGATGGGAAAAAATCACCTGTTTGGGTGTCCCACATTCTGTGTCCTGTGTAAGCTGTCCCTGGTTTTTGTTCCAGTCATTGGGCGATGTTAAACCGAGGAGGGAGGCTGTGACTGAGGGTGTAGCAATGGGTAGTCATCAGTGTTGTTTGTAACTTAATTTGTGACACAGACGTTTTGACTTTCAGATGCCAATTCTACGGAGTTCGACCCTAAGACCAGTCATCCCGTGGTGAGTCCGGTGTTGGAGCCTCCACGGGGCCTAGAAGGCTGTGCAGGGGGCGTTGATGAATGTGATTGATGGGGAGAGACAGGAAGTGAGACCACACGGTCCATTCCGAAGGACCTGAGGTCTTACGCTTTCAGACCCACTGGATAGAGAACACCTGCTTTTCCTTCTGGGGTTCCTTACTAATCTTTCCAACTCAGCACGGAAAGTGTGGTTGAGACCGACACGCTGAACTAGAGGGCATTCCTGATTACCGAAGTTCTCCGTCCCTGTTCCCCTCAGCTTCCAGGAGCACTTTATAAATAATAAGAAGAACATGAAGTGCTTTACACAGGCACGTGCTGTGTGCTAGCCACCGTCGTCACCCACGGGAGATGGCCACTGTGACAGCACTGCTGGGGCTGGTGCTCACTGTTTAAGGTGACAAAACGTGTTTCCGGGCCGGCAGGCCTGGTGTTCTCCCTGGTGCCGGGGCGCTTGGCCCTGCTCGGCCCTGTGTGGCTGTGACTCTGGGGAAGGGCAGGGCCTTTATTCATTCTGGAAACCAGCCCAAGGGCGTTATTTTTCTCACCATTCGACAGATTTTGAGGCTCTACTATGTGCTGGGACGGTCCTTGTCACCGAGGGTGCTCATGAACAAACAGACAGGGTTCGTGCTCTCACGGCACTTGAGCCATCAGTTTGTGTTGGTTGACCTTAAGTCACGTTGCTAATACGAACACCTCGGGAGGGGAGGACCAAGCTTTGAAGTGAAGGCCTCTGGGGCTGGGGAGCAGGGCACGGAGAAGGCCCTGCAGGTCAGGAGGTGCCAGGTGTTCTGGGCTGAGAGGCGAGCTGGGCTCACCTGTCCGCCCCGCTGCTCACCGAGCTTTTGCCGGTGCTTGTCCTGCACCCCTCCCCTTTGAGCAGCTCACCCAGCAGGCGGGGCAGGCAGACCTCTGCAACAGGGTGGTCGCACCCAGGCCGCCACAGCAGTCTCAGAGTGCCATGGCCCGGAGACGCACAGTCGCAAGCACTGGGGGCAGGATTGAAACCCCTACTCAGCGAAGGGCAGGAAACGGCTATCGAGGGCGCTTTGCCCTCTGCCATGTGGACAGGCTGGCGAGTCGGAGCTGCTCCCAGGCACTCTGCTCAGGCAGGGGTCAGTCCCCTAACGGAAGCAGAGTTTGGTAGTGTGTGTGTTTTCCGAACTTCTCCAGGTCATAGACATGCCAGAACACAATCCTGGGCAGATGGGCGGAACCATGAGGCTGGGCAAGCGAAGAACCCTGTTCCAGACCAAGAACTCGGTCATGAGTAAGTGCTGCTCTGCGGCTGGCGTGTCCAGGGCACGTCTTAGGGTGGTGCTGTCACTCCCCACAGCCAGGCTGCCTTTTTGGGTTTTATTCTTGGTTCTGAAGTTCTTTTTCCCTCCTAGTCACGGTCTTCCAGGATACGGTGTAATAGCCAAAGCAGCATTGTGGGTCTCAGAAAGGTCACCGGCAGCGCCGGCAGGGTCCTGGGCGTGGACGACTCAGCAGTACGGAGTGCCTAGGCCGATTACACCCTGATCTGTTCCTTTCCTTGCTGTTGAGTCCTACTGTACGAAATTGCTGATATTTGACTTTTTTTCCCACAGAAATAGCAATTTCATGTGGTTCAACTAAAGAGATTTTTATTTCCTTATTTTTGAATTTTATTTATTCATTCATGTATTTTAATTGGACTAGAGAGAGACAGAAACAGAGAGAGAGAGAGAGAGAGAGAGAGAGAGAGAGAGAGAGAGGGATCGTGAGAAAGCAAGCTGCCAGGTCTGGGGCTTGAACCATGGTTGGCTATGTGGGAGTGTCCAGCGCCTTAACTACCATGCCACCTGCTGGTACCCCCCCTTTTTTATGAGAATTTTTTTTAAGAAGTATTTAATTTCATTTGTTGTTATTTTTTAATTTGACCAGAGAGAAAGAAAAAGGGAAAGTGAGAAACCAAGCTACCAGGTCCAGGACTCAAACTGCAGTTGGGAGTCCAATGCCTTAACCTCCATACCACCTGCTGACCCTCAACCTAAAGTGATTTTGTCCAAAGTACAGATAGGTGCTAAAAATATAGGGGAAATTTTGAAAGAAAATACTTAAAATTATTCTAGTCAAAAGATTTTTTTTCTTGCCCACTGGGAAAATTTCTCCTTTAACGTATTAACAGAGGTACCCTGTGAAGTCCGGGGGTTCCGTGGCAGCGCAGTCTGAGAGCCACTTGAGTACGTGAGCGTCACGTCTTTTCGACTCCGGTGTTCTGTGGGTTTGGCACCAGGCAGCTCGTTTGCAGATGCCACACTTGCTCACCTGCAGCTGCCGAGTGTTGCTGGCCTGACGGCTGTGACTACCTGGAACCGTGCGGTCACCAGAGGTCGTCTGTGCGACTCCTCAGTGTCTCCCTTCTGCAGGGCCTCGCCCACCTGCCGTGTCCCGATTTGTTTCCCTAGGGCAGTTGCTGGCAGCAGCTGTGTTTGAGGGTGGGTGAGTGTTTCTGTTACAGTTTTCCTTGGCATGTCGGAAAGATGCAAAGGCCAGCGATTCATCTAAATTGTGCCCCAAGGACCAGGTGACCGTGGTCGGCAGGGTCTCCAACATAGCCTCCAAAAGCCTGGCTGTGGAGGGGGTTCAGCGAGCTGGGGAGCAGGATACAGTAGTGAGTAGGTCACTGAGCCGCATCAGCATTCCCTATGCCAACACGGGTTGCTTGCTTGCTTTTTTGCCAGGGAAACTCTATGGAGATGTAGACTACTTGGAAGAGAGACACCGCCACAGATTTGAGGTGGGACTTGCGTTTTCTCCTTTGTGTTATTCTGGAAAGCTAATCAATGAGAGGCCAGCATAATTATTTTCTTTCTTTCTTTCTTTCTTTCTTTCTTTCTTTCCTTCTTTCTTTTTTAGAATTATTTAATTTAAATTTATTTATTTATTTCAGTTTGACTAGAGAGGGACAGAGTGAGTGAGTGAGAGAGAGGGAAAGCGAGAAAGCAAGCTGCCAGGTCCAGAACTTAAACCACGGTTGCCATGTGAGAATCTGGCACCCTTAATTACCCACCATGCCACCTGCCGGCCCAGCACAATTACTGTCATGTTTCGACAGGTGAATCCAGTCTTGAAAAAATGTTTGGAAGAGCAGGGCTTAAAGTTCGTTGGCCAAGATGTTGAAGGAGAGCGAATGGAAATCGTGGAGTTGGAAGGTGATGGCTCGGGCGGTTTTGTGGAAGCAGAAACTTAGTAAGGGATGCTCGGCACGCGGGAAAGTGCGGACATGCGTGTTGTTGCCTTGACCTGGTTGGGGAGGAAGCAGCACTGTTTTGGGTGGGGAAGGGTCTTGTGAATGAGGCACCCAGTCCTTGGGGCATCCCCCGACGTGAGGCCTGCCTCGGGCAGCTGCTGAACCCTGGCCACGGTTCCTGCTCGTTTAAAGTGAGAAGTCGGACTTGGTACTAACTCCCCTGAACGCCACGTGAACTGTGCGACCCAGCTGGGAGCCAGGGCTGCAGGGAAGGACCCTGGAGAGGAGCCCCCTTCAGTTTGGAGGGGACAGCAGCACAGGGAAGGCTCATGCTTTTACCTAGATTCATGTGAAGACACTATTCTCAAGTAATTTCAGGGCTGTGGAAATGAGAAACATCGAACAAGCGTTTTCCTTATGCGTAACATACATAACACAGCTGTTTCTTTTGGATTTCTGTTTCAGATCACCCTTTCTTTGTTGGGGTCCAGTACCACCCCGAGTTCCTGTCCAGGCCTATCAAGCCCTCCCCCCCATACTTCGGCCTCCTCCTGGCCTCTGTGGGGCGGCTGCCGCATTACCTCCAGAAAGGCTGCAGGCTCTCGCCCAGGTGGGGCCTTGGGGCTCAGTAACGAGCTCCTTGTCGCGTCGGTCCTTCAGACAGTGCCTGCTTTGTTTCAGCGAGGCAGTGCAGAGCACAGGGTCCTGGGCCAGGTGTCCTGGGTGTGGCGTCATGCGTTCCTGCCTTTATACATGCAGGTCCTCCTTTTCCAGGGTTTGTTCTACTGAGCAGCCTGTTCAATAACTGTTTGAAGGATTTCCGGGATAAGTAGCAAGCAACTCAAAATTGTCTTATAAGTGCTGTGTCTTAAAGCGCTTTCTGAAGAAGGCATGAGGCTCTGTAAAAACGACAAACGCCGTATGACACACCTGTCACCATAGCGGCCAGGTCCCCCTCTGCAGCAGCTGTCCAGGTTCTGTGGTGCTGAGCGCGTCACATCTGGCATAGGCTCTTTGGTCCATGTGGAGGGGAAATGGTGGTTTCCGTGGAGATCAGGCCATGGGCCGAGTGGGCTCATGTCCCATTGCTGCCTTTATCCGAAACAGTTACTCCGAGTAGGTGCCTGGGTTATCGTGACCAAAGTATAAATGGGACGATTATCTTTGTAACTAGAAGAGGAAAATCACCCTCAGCCTCACGGGAAATGTATTCTGTGATGGAGGCTTTCTGGCCTCAGACAGATGGGTGTCCCCCATAAACAGGGAGTAAAGCGAGGTTTTCCTGAGAGACGATAAATAAACCTGAATTGTGACTTCTGCAGGGACACCTATAGCGACAGAAGTGGAAGCAGCTCCCCTGACTCTGAAATCACCGAGTTGAAGTTTCCGGCTATAAATCACGACTGATCTGGTAACGTAAGTGATTCATTTTTAAGCTTTAAACAACAACAACAAAAACAAAGGTAAAAATGTGTTAGGATTGCAAGATTATCGTGAAAGTTTAGCGCTGGATATGTTTGTCTGCCGGAGTGGAAGCGGTCAGACAGTGTGGCTGTTACATGGGGGACCAGTTATGGCAGACCCCCTGCCCTGATTTAGGGGGACACAGCGGGGGCGTCAGTTAGCGTGCAGTTGTCTCAGCACTGAACGCTGCGTCCAGGTGCTGTCTGCCGCTGGGGGAACCGGGGTCTGAGGCCTGTTGTTTCATGGAGCCATGAGCTTGGACATGTCGAAGGAGGTGACAGGTGTGTCATACGGCGTTTGTCGTTTTTACAGAGCCTCATGCTTTAAGACACAGCACTTATAAGACAATTTTGAGTTGCTTGCTACTTATCCTGGAAATCCTTCAAAATCCAAACAGTTATTGAACAGACTTGATTGTGACGGGGCTTATAAAGCTTACAGAGTCCAGTAATAGGGGTTCTGCCCCAAATTGTCAAAGTCCTGTGAGGCAGCGAACTGGACGGTTTGGCAGGGATGCAGACTCTAAGCCCAGCCGTGGTCAGGCACGGGTAATACCACTGCTCAGGGGCTAGAAAACCGTGTGGAGGGCCAGGGTTTGGTTCCTGGGCTAGCCCGAATGGGCCAGGGTTGTTATACATACCTGTAGTCCTGGCTAATCTGGGTGCTGGGGCAGGGGATCTGCCACAGGGGGCTCTGTCAAACGTGCCTATCTCTGCTTTTCCTACTGTCTTTTAAGAAAGGTGGGGGCAGGTGGAAATAGAAGCAGACAAGGGTGTCAGAGGGGCTGATAGTCAGGAACCTGGTCTGGAAGGAGAAGCAGGAGTGGTGTGGGTGTGGTCCCACTCACGGGGGTCCCGCCATGGGTGAGCTGACCTCCTGCCCTGAGGCAGGGGCGGGGGACCTCCTCAGTTGTACCCATCCCGATTACCCAGCAGGCCTCTGGTGCTGGCCGAGGCTGGTCTCACCTGTGCTGTTTCCCTCCTGCCTTGGGTGGTTGCCACCTGCCCTGGGGTCCCCTTTGCCAGGTGGGTAGGCACGAGATGTCAGTGTGAGGAGGAGGGCCTCGGTTGCTGCTCTGTGTCAGGTAAGCATTTAGCACCCTCACCAAATGGTTTGTTACAGGCTGTTGGACCGTCAAAGAAACCGATGGGCCAGCTGGTGGCACGGTATTTGAGGTGAATGGATCCCGCAGTTCAAGTCCCAGACCCAGCGGGTTAAAGAAATGCTGGGCGAGTGCGGATGTGTGCCTAGAATCCTGAAAGGAAGATATAGAGAAGGGATTGTGGCATGACCATTCCTCATGGGACGTGCTTCCCCCGACCCTGCCTCACTCTGACGAGCACCCATGCCCTCTAGCAAACACTTTTTTAAAAGGAAAAACTTTTATAAAGAGAAAGGCGACTTGAGCAGGAACGGAGGTGGATGCTTGGTCGATTACGTGGACTTCCTGTCTGCCTCTCGGGGAGAACGGCCCATCCATGGCTCTGTTAAGAGGTTGGGTGTTACGAGAAGGAACGCCTGTGTTGAGGCCTAGTGAAGTTGATGTGAGATCTGAAAACGTGATTTCTGTAGGAATTGTCAACTTATTGGGTTGTTGGAAAAATCATGTTATATTTTTTCTGTTTATTTTTTTAATTTAATTTAATTCATTCATTTTCTTTTAATTTGACCAGAGAGAGAGACACACACACATACACACGCACACACAGAGAGAGAGAGAGAGCACACACACACACAGAGAGAGAGAGAGAGAGAGAGAGAGAGAATGAGAAACTAAGCCACCAGGTCTGGGACTTGAACCGTGGTCAGCCACGTGGGAGCGTCTAGTGCCTTAACCACCATGCCACCTGCTGGTCCCCTTTTCTTTCTGTTTCTGTATGCAAAAATGCATCATGACTTTTCCAATAGCCCAATTTCTTCAGGTGTTCCGATGAGGCTTCTATTGTCCTACTGTGGAAAACAGGCAGTTTCTTAGGGCAGCTGGCTACAATTTATTTTTAAAGTCTGTCTCTTTCCTTCATGAGCAAGAGGAAGACAGGCACCCTCATAGTTTTCCCACACAGTCTTCGCCAGCCTCCCTAGCCAGCCGGGATCATGGGCATGTGTGCAGGCTGACCCGGGAACCGAACCCCCGTCATGTGGCTTCCAGCACCGAGAGTCTTGTGCTTCACTGTCCCCACAGCCAGGCCAGTTCTCACTTGTACTTTAATAGACATCGCGTAATCGCTGATTTGTTTTTGTTTTCACAGCGATGATTCTTCAGGACAGCCTTTGAACTTGGATGGAGTTTACAGCTTTGATTTTACACTTGGCTTTTGACACTTCCTTTAAATTATGATCTTGTTAAAGTTACTGTATGGTGGGGAAAGGTATTTGGAAAGCACGTCACCTGCATGTCCTGTCACGTGTCCTGCCCTGTGTGACACTCTCCTTTGCCTTCTTGAGTTTCCGGGACAGTAGCAGAGTGTCTGCAGGAGCCGAGGCTGGACGGGGTTGGGAGGATCAGCCTCGACCACCCCGTTTCTCCAGCTGCCTCATGTCAAGGATTTGAGCACAGGGCCTGCTGCTGCCCCTAGGGTGCCCAGACTGCAGACATGGGCTGCGGGACGACCCGAGCACAGAAAGGCCACTTTAGCTAGTGCTTACACTTGGTGCTGGGTACCTGATGGCGTGCCTGCCACCAGGAGCAGTGAAACCAGAGACAGCCCTCTGCGCTGCCCTGACTGCCAGCTGTGGCTGGTTCTCCTTCCAGCTGGGGCGGTCCGTTGGTAGCACACAGAACGGCAAGAAGTCTGTCTCTGAAGTGTGATTTGAAAATCCCATGCCTCCGGCTTCTCTTATTCCAGGGGCTGGGAAGCACTCCTTGCATCAAGGGGTCACTTAAAAAAAGAACGAAGAATCTTTGGGGAAACTGCCTCTGCATCCCTCTCACAGATAAGACAGCTTTGACTCGAGGGTACTTCTTTCTTCCAGGATGGTGTTACTGCAGTCACAGTGCAGCGTGGGAAACTATTTTCTTAATGTGACGTCATGTGGGCGTACCCACGTGCCTGCTGCGTTCTGGCCGGACTCGGTGTATACTCTAACTTAAATAAAATAATGCGGAACAAGAGTCAGAACTTGCCCTCTTCCTGTCGTTGGCCAGCTGGGGTAAGAACACGTGGGTACGCCCATGCACGGTCACCTGGACTGGCAATGCCGGGCTCTCCCTCGGCGGGTAGCCCAGGTGAACCGCCTGATCAGGTTCTTTTAAAACTAAGAGACGAGCTTTTCCTTTTAATAGGAGCAAGCCTTCTCCAGAGGGATTCCTGTGCAGGCTCTCTGCATGCAGAGCGGGGCCCGTGTGCACTGTCTGATGTGCAGAAAGGGGAGGGGAAGACCTGTAGGACGATGCCTGGGCCCTTTCCTCTGCCAGGTACTGGGCTCGGGCACTCACCTGGGCAGCCTGGCCATGTCCTCGGAGATCCCCTGCCCCTCGGCCTTCCAAATGAGGCCCATGAGCTGAAGGTCACCTGTCTCCAGAGTGATGTAGGGTGTCAGTGACGTTGGCACCCACCTGTCCCTGGCTGCTGAGCACACCTGCTTAGGGCCGAGCTGGGTCCTCCGTGAAGCGTCCCAGGCCAGGGCTGTGATCTCAGCGTGGTGGCATGTCTGTGAAACACGGCTGGGGGATGGACATGTTTCTTCCTCTTGTTGGTGGCCTGGCTCCTTCAGGAGATCTGGAGAGTGGGGCTCCCCTTGGTCTAGCCCCACTGGTCCGAGACCACCATCACTCTTGAGTCCAGGAAGCTGCTCTTTTGCCTCCTGACTGAAAGCGAGCCACCTGTGAAATCTCCCCCCTGCACCCCCGCCCCCCAACAAGCTGCAATAGGAGACCTTCCCTTACATGGCATCCACACTTGGCATTGTAAACGTGGCCGATTGGGCATAATTCTAGCCTTTTATCAGCTGCTGTTCCCATCAGACAGCCTTCATTTTCTGAAACAGCCATTCCCTAGACAGGTGAACCATGTCCATTGGAAACCGCGGTGCCCCTCGGCAGTGAGGATGGGGGGTTTGAAGCCTGGTACTTGCTGTCCTGCCCCTGCCTTGCCTGTCCAAGGGGCATAACCTTTCCAAGAAAAGGGATCCAGGCCCTCCAGGGTTTGCAGAACCTTGTCAACCCTGCTCTCCCAGCTGTGTCAGATGGGACCGTCCCAGGCTGAGGGTGGAAGCCAGACTTCACTGACTAGCCTAGGCGCATCAGTTGACCAGTGTCTGGAAGCTTCTCCCTGATGGGAGGAAGCCAAGGCTCCCCCGTGTCCGTACCTTCCAATGATCCAGGGAATGTGGAGGGACTGAAGCCGGCCCCTTCCCCACAGTGGTGTCGGTGAGGGTGCTGATGCCTGGTGCATCAGCCGGGGACAGGCATGTGCCACTAATGCCCCAGGCCTTCTCGAGTGGCACCTCCTTTCCCCATGTAGTTTTGTTTGTTTTAAAGAAACTTTTGCTATAGGGTGCATGTGCTCGCCAGAGAGTCAGACAGAAAGTGAGAAATCACCCCCCAGGGGGACGGCCATGCCACAATCCCTTCTCCCCCATTCTTCTCTTGGGATCGTGGGCACGCACGCCCATCTGGTCTGAGTTTTAAGCTGCCGGGTCCCTGTTCATTCGTTTTTAAGAGCCTCAGCACCCTGGCAGCTCTGGGTAACGGTTGGCAACCTGTGACAATTCAGGCTTCGCCTGTCACACCTGGGCCCTAAATCTGGCCAAAGCAGGGGTGTGTCTGCCAAATGGGAAACCAGCAGTTGGTGCTGCCTGGCTGGTGAAGGCGGGGCAGAGGTTTCAGAGCGTCCCCGTGTCTGCTCCAGACAGGAAGGGAGAGGTCAGCCGAGGGGTTCTGTGGACCTCAGGCCTGTGGAATGCCCTGTGTGACATGGCTCCTGATTTTCTGGCGGCCCAGACCCCAAATTTGCAAGTATCTGTCATCCAGCAAACACAGCCCCACATGCTGTGTCCGGGGTTCAGACACAGCAGGGAATAACCAACTCTGCGCCCTGAGCTTGTGTTTCACCAAATAAAAGCTAGAGTGTGGACCAGCAGGTGGCATGATGGTTACGTTACTGGGCTCCCACGTGGCCGACTGCAGTTTGAGTCCAGACCCGACAGCTTGAAATTCACACCAGGCGTGTGTGTGTGCATGCGTGTGAGAGGAGAATGGAGAAGGGATTGTGGTGTGGCCATCCCCTTGGGTCATTTCTCACTTTGTCTCTGGCAAGCTCTGTCTGGCAGGCAAGGCACATGCCCGTAGCAAAAACCCCTCAAAAAAAAAAAAAAAAGAAAAAAGCTAGAGCGTGTAGAGCGTGCAGTGCTGTGGAGGGAGAGGGTGGAGCGGGGAAGGGGATGGATGCACTGGCGCGGGGGGCTGGCCCTGAGGCCTGGGGGTTACTGTGGCTGGCTCCCACACGGCCAGACCCAGCAGCATGTGCATGCCCCAAACCCCAGCAGGGTAGACACGGAGAAGCGACTGGTGGAACGGTGCCCCATGGGCGGTGCTTTCTTCCTCTCCGTCTCCCTCCCTCTCTGTTCTCTGGCTCATGCACACACCCTCTAGCAAGTTCTTTGACAAGGAAGAAATAGAGCGGGTAGGAGAGTGAGCAGACTCAAAGGTGAAGAGGAAAGGGGGTAAGAGTCACGCAGCTCTCTGGGCAGGAGCCTCGCAGGCAGGGGGAGAGGCAGTGCGAAGGCCCCGTGGTGGGAAGCACCACTGGCCGGTGAGGCTGGGGCAGACGGCATGGAGGCAGGTGGGCCAGGAGGTAGAGCACAGCGTGCCGGCGCTGCTACTGCACGCTCAGACTGGCCTGGGTCTCTGCCTCAGCTTGCGGGGGTGGCAGGGAAACGGCCAGCGCAGGAACCCCCCCCCCCCCAGTAGCCAGAGGGCCCTTCCATGCAGGTGCTGCTCGGGGCCACAGCTGGCAGAGACATGGCACAGGCCTGATGAGACAAAATGGCCTGCCCTTTGCCTGTTGTCACCGTCCTTACAGGTGAGGCAGTGGAGGCAGTGAGGATAGTACTTCAACGAGGCTCCGGCTCAAGACAGAGCCGGACTGCAGCCCTGTGGCCCAGACTCCTTCCCCTGCAGCTCTGAGCGGTGGGAGCCAGGCTGGTCCTGCCTCCCGGACAGAGGGTGGGGCGTGGGACTCAACCAGCAGCATCCACCCAGCTGACTGGTGTCCTAGGAATAACCGCGCTCGCCCAGGTACATGGCATTTATTAGGGAGCTTTGACAGTCCCAAGTTCCTGCAGGCCAGCACCGGAGGCTGGCTGCTGTCTGTGAGGGGCTCCCAAGTCGAGATTCCTTCCTGGCACTGCCTAGCCAGCTGCAGTCCTAGACCCCAGCCTGGGCAAAACGGGCATTCCCGGGAGAGGGACGAGCTCTCCTGGCTCAGCCCAGGGTCGCTCCGGCTAGTTTTCACAAGTCCTTCCTGAGCCAGTTCTCGGCTACACAGACCCGGGCTGCTCAGGATGAAGCAGCGTGGGGACCAGCTGTGCGCAGCGCCGACAGAGGAAGCCAGAGCCCCTCTCCACCTCTGAGTGGCCCACCGCGTGTCACTAGAGCCCCGTGTCCTCTGGGGCGTCACACCGCCCGCCAGCCGGGGCCTCACAGGACGCAGCAGGTGCAGGAGATGGGCCAGGGCCGCTGCAGCTGCTGCCGGAGCTGCTCCTTCTCCACCGTCAGCGTCTTCACCTGCTCCTCCAGCTTCGCCAGCTCCACCATCCACTTCTGCGGGGCAGTGTCTGAGCGCAGGGCCAAGCTGACATCCGCTCAGGCCCACCCCTCCCTGGGGTAGCACTGACGGAGAGGCCAGCTCCACCATCCACTTCTGCGGGGCAGTGTCTGAGCGCAGGGCCAAGCTGACATCCGCGCAGGCCCACCCCTCCCTGGGGTAGCACTGACGGAGAGGCCAGCTCCACTATCCACTTCTGCGGGGCAGTGTCTGAGCGCAGGGCCAAGCTGACATCCGCGCAGGCCCACCCCTCCCTGGGGTAGCACTGACGGAGAGGCAAGGCCAGGGGCCCGGGGCCCCTCTCGGCTAGGTAGGGAAGCCAGGGCCCCGGCCATGCCGCCGCCGACCAAGTCCACTCGGGTCCGGAGGGATGCGCCAGGGTGCTGCACTGTCCCCACTCTGTGTGCCCAGCACCCCCATGCCTTCCGCTGCTTTTCCACCAGCTAACGGTGCCCTCTCTGCAGGGAGAGCCTGGGGTTTCCCACAACTTCTCCTCAGTCCAGTCTGCACTGCCCAGCCACTGAGGGATTGGATGCCTTAGCCCAGGTCGGGGTGGGGGGATTTCAAGTTCTAAAGTGGAACCTGGATTTCTAAAATGAGAGTGCTGAGGGGGCCAGTTGGTGGCATGGTGGTTAAGGTAGCTGAGTCACACATGGCCAATTGCGCGGTTTGAGTCCCGGACCAGTGACTTAAAAACATGCTGGGCACATGTGTGTACATGCCTAAAATCCCGAGAAGACTGGAGAAGGGATTGCGGCATGGCCATCCCCCCGGGGGCTGCCTTCTTACTTTCCCTTTCTCTGTCTTTGGCATGAGCATGCACCCTACAGCAAGTTAAAAAATAATAAAAAGGAGAGCATTTGGTCTCTCCCCACCCTCCAGCTGCAGAGTTGTGCCATAAGAAAGGGGGTGTCATTTTTTTTTTTTTTTGGAGAGGTTTTTGCTATAGGGCTCGTGCGCTCGCCAAAAAGACAAAGAGACAGAGAGACAGAAAGCGAGAAATCAGCCCCCAGGAGGGATGGCCACGCCACAATCCCTTCTCCTCCATTCTCCTCTTGGGATCTTGGGCACGCACGCGCACGCACCCGGTGTGAGTGTAAGCCACCGGGTCCGGGACTCGAACCGTGGTCAGCTGCATGGGAGTCCAGCGACATAGCCATTATGCTAACTGCTGGTCCCAGGGAGTAGGTGTCTTATTGTAACCCAGTCGTCCCCTGGCCCAGAGGTCGATGCAAGTTCTGGGACAGGAGGGCGGCGGGGGTGTCTTATTGTAACCCAGCCGTCCCCTGGTCACAGAAGTCGATGCAGGGTCTGGGACAGAAGGGCCTGCTCACGGCTCAGGGCTGGCAGAGGGTGCCCAGGGCGGCCGGCTGCCTTACCTGCCTGCACCACTCCTGGATGGCGCTGGCCGACAGTGGGCCCTGGATGCTCCCGTCGCGCCGCAGGAATACTTCTCCCTGGTCCGTCTGGTAGAGCTGCGGCTGGCCCTGGGCCTTGGGGGCGTGCACGGTCAGGCGGATCACCTTGGCGAGGGCGACACGGCTCTGGCAGGCGCTCACCTGGCGAGGCCGCCCCAGCCCTCCCAGGGCGCTCCTCATTGCTCACTGACTAAGGGCAGCCTGGCAGGGAGCCCAGGCCTGAGATGACACCATCCCAGCCTCTCCCGGCCCTCCCTTCCCAGCTCCCCTGCTGCCACTCCCAACACTGCTCTGCAAAGTAGCCTGGGCCGCGTCTTGTTAGTGATGGCAGGTGACCAGATGGCTGCAGAGGCTTTTCTGCCCCGCAGCTCACCTTGAGGGGGGTGCTGGTCACGGCGGTGCTGACCACAGGGATGAAGCTGAGGGCGTAGGCGTCGGGGAAGACCTGGGGCTTGAAGCCCTGCAGGACGGAGTCCACCAGCAGGCGCGCGCGGTCCTCGTCGTGGCGGCTGCAGCGGATGCCCTGCACCAGGCCGCTGTCCTCCACGCCCACCAGCAGGCTGCCGCCCTCGCTGTTGAGGAAGGCGCACACGTAGCGCCGCACGTGGTGCTTGAAGGCCAGGCTCAGGTACTCGCCGCCGCCGCGCTTGAACTCCAGGCCGCGCGTCTCGCTGCCCAGGAAGGCGCCCTGGAAGAGCCGCTCCTGGCCCAGGACCTCTGGGTGCGCGATGGCGCTGTCAGAGCGCACGCCGCTGGGCCGGCTCGGGGGGCACTGCTGCTGCTGCTGCTGCTGCGCCCGGCGCCAGTCAGGCGAGTCTGCAGGCCAGGCGGTCGGCGGGAGGCTGGGCCCCGGGCTGTGGCTGGGACTGGGGCCTGGGCTCAGGCCACTGTCCTCCTGCTGCAGGGGGGTGAAGAGTGGAGCGTGTGGGTCCAGACAGAAGTTGGGAGCCCCTCCCTTGAGACAGACTGCCAGAACCCCCAGCACACTCCTGCCTTGGGTCCAGCCCCCTTGGGCATCCTGCCACCCCCCTGCCACCACCACCACCAGGCTGAGGGGCTCAGTCCTGTCACCCTCTGCAGCCAGTGCGGGAGACCTGCTGGTCCCGGGGACTCCAACCAGCCACTGCTCCAGCTGGGCTAGGCTCGCTCTAGGTGGGCCGTGGAGGGCGCGCGTGGGGAGGAAGAGATCTCTCCTTCCCCGGGGGCCGGGACACCTGGGCTGCAGGTGGGCTCTGAGCCCCAGAGACCCTGCCATCTTCTGAGACCTTTGTCCACCATGTCTGGACCTGTGACAAGTCCTCCTGATTCTCAACTTTCCTCTGCCCCTCCTGGGCCCCCTTCTGTGGTTTCTGCTCTGGCCCAGGGCTCTGGCCTGACCATGGCCACTCCCTCAGGTCTCATCGGTCAGCCTTGCTGGTTCCCCTCCTCCAGGCTCTCCGCTCCCCATCCACCTCCTCACCAACCCTCAGTGCAAGTCAGATGCCACCGCCCCCTTAAACCCCTTCCTGGCTGGAAGCATAGCATGGGCTGGAGTGAGCAGCCTGCAGCTCCCAGAGGGGACTAACACATGAGCCTTAGGAACGGGATGAAACTGTCATCAAACATAAAAGCAGGCACACACGAGGTCAAGTGTGTCGTGGAGCGGTTTGACTCTATAACAATGTTCACCCCGAAAGAAAAAGCCAAGATCGCCTGGCTCCTGGGGTGACTTAGGCTAAGCTCCGCCCCCGGGGCCTCGGTTTGGCCTGGGTGATCTGACCCTACCCTCGGGGCCCATTTTCTTCCTCAGTGCTCCAGGGACACCAGATGGCTTGCCTTTCTGCAACGCAACGTTCCCTGTCACCCCCATGTGCTGTGTCCCTTTGCCGGAATGTCCTTCCCTCTGGGTGGCACCAGCAAGCCGCCACCCCCAGTCCTGGCCTTGATTTCACTTCCCCCGCAAATTTATCCTCAGAGCAGGGAGGACCCTCCTGTGTCCTCTCGTCACTCCGTGCACACTGCTTTGAAGCTACGTGACCAGCAATGCCTGGCTCTGCTCATAAACGGGTTCCCTGAGGGCAGGGCCTGGCCTTTAATCTCCGCCTTACTCCTGGTGCAGAGCAGGGCTTGGTGTTGGCCAGCTGACCTCGGGGTGTGCCGAGGAGATCAGCCTCGGGCTGGAGTGCAAAGGGACCCAGGGAAGAGCCCCACTTGGGCCTTTCCTGGCACAGGCTTCTGGCTGGTGAACTGCACCAGTGTCCCTGGGCAGGAGCCAGCAGCACCAGCAGCAGCTCCCAAGTCTGCATGTGCCCCAGTTCCTCAAAGACACCCCTCCAGCCCGGCTATGCAGGCCCCACGCCCAGGCCGCTCCTCCCGCAGGCTTCTCAGCAGAGTCCCGTTACCTCTCTGTGGTTTGGGGGCTCCCGGCCCTCACCCAGCACCAGCTCCTTCCCCTGTGCCGCCAGCTCCTTGAAGATCAGGTGCTCCTCTGAGGCCATCTGCAGGCGCCAGGGCAGGGAGGCCAGGGCGGCCTTGCAGGTGGCCACCTGCACCAGCGCGTAGGCGTTGCGCGGCCGCCGCACCACCTTGATGTGCTCCCGCGCCACCGGCAGCTCGAGCCGGTCCAGGGTGTCTCGCAGCAGGCAGGCGAGTACGGGCACTGAGAACCGGGGGTTCAGGTGGCCCACATAGAGCGTGTGCATGCTGGGAGCCGCCTCGAGATCGGAGTCCTCACACGGGGCTTTTCTGGGGGAGAGCTCTGGCTTTGGCGGGGGCTGCTCACCCGGGGGTTCCATCGGGGGCTCCCACACCTGTTTGCTTCCTGGGGGTCAAGGCTCTCCCCTGCAAGGGATTCCAGCACCCCTCACTGCTGGTTGCTCTTCCCTGGGCCCTGAGACTCGGGCTGCCAGCTCCAGGGAGACTTCCGGATGGCAGAGGCTGGGCAAGGCCAGGGAGCGGGGAGAGGGCAGGGGCCCTCAGGAGCCCAGGCCTAGGACAGGAGAGAGCAGTCAGGCAGGACCGAGCCAGGCAGAGCCCGTGGGACACCCAAGCCTACTCAGAGGCAGCAGAAGGGACCAGAACTCAGGTCTCCAAGGGTCCCACCACACCCTTGTAATGGCCGTAAGGCTGTCTCCCCTCCCCAGGCCGTGCGCTGGTGCCTCCGAGGTGGCCTTGGGGCTTCCTGCGACTGGAAGATGGTTACTTCCTCCGTTACAGAGCCTGGCCCGACCTAGCCGAGACCAGCAGCGGCCGCCCCAGAGGGTCAGAGCAAAGGTTCTTTTGCTTTTCAACACTGAGGAAAGCCATGGCCCCTCCCCAGAAAGTCTTTGCATATTTACTTAAGATTGGAGGGGGTTCATGGGCCCTGAGTCTACACTGAGTCCACCACCGTCGGTCTGGAGGGCTTGAGCAGAGCACTGGGGAGGACAGCACCGGGGCAAAAGCTGGGCTCTTATGCCTCCCCCCACCCCCTGGAGCCAGGGAGCCTCGCTCCTGAGCTGCGCACAGGTGTCCACGCACCGGCCTCAGGGTCGTGTGGTAGGTACCTCCAGCCCGCATCTTTTCAGATTGGATCCTGGAGGCGGTCAGGGCCTGGGGGCCACCTCGGCCAGGTGGGGACATTTAGGGCAAAGAGCTATAGGAGGGGAGGGGAGGCCCAAGGCCGTCATGCCCTGCTGGCTCCGGGGGAAGCACGGGAGGTGCCAGCCTGAGCTCCCACAGCCTCCCCAACCCCCAGCCAGTGCTCCCAGGGCACTAGAGACTTTGCACAGGGGCGGGGGCAGCCAGGGGCACAGGAAGCGGGCGGGGCCTGCTCGCTGCTCTGTGATCTCACAGAGGCTCGACGCCTGCTGGCCAGCCCCTCCTCTCCCACTCCCCGTGCACCAGCACCGCAGACAGGGAGGCTCATCGGGGCAGCTTCCAGAATCCAGGGCCGAAGACGTATTTCCTTCCTCCGCAATGCCCCTCCAGCTCCAGGGCCCCACAGAGCCCCTCCTCCGGGATGAGCAGCATGCACACGGTGGGCCCAGGGCTCCCTGGGCGCCAGCCCCTCCATGCCCAGAGGAGCCCTGCAGGTGCTCGGGGACTGCATCTCTTCTGAACCAAGAGCCTAAACCAGGGCAGGCACCTGCCCGGGGTGGGCGAGGCGTGGCCCTTTGCTGAGTACAGACGGAAAGCAGCTCTTCCCCACGCTGCTTCTTACTAGGGGAGTGAGGACGGAGGCCAATGGCAGAGGCTTCAACCCAGGAAGTCACTGACAGTGCAGAGAAGGCTGCCTTCCTGGGGCCAGGGCTGTGCAGATGTTTCTGGATTCTTGTTTCCCGCAGGGACTGAGGCAGACGCTTGGGGAGGAACTTGAGTGGAATGTAGCTCCACTCCCGAGGGGTGCAGGTAAACACTGACTCACTGCAAGCACCAAATACATTTACA
This sequence comes from Tupaia tana, assembly GCA_026018925.1. Lineage (NCBI taxonomy): Eukaryota > Metazoa > Chordata > Mammalia > Scandentia > Tupaiidae > Tupaia > Tupaia tana. Next base: position 3,232,226 of record JAKSZU010000004.1, on the reverse strand, counting down.
AAATAACCTGTAAAGTTCAGAAGCGCACTGCACTGTATCTGGCCGTTTCCAGCATCTCGGGCTTTCTAATGGACGTGCAGGTGCTTGGCCCGCAGCTCATGGGGGTGGCAGGCGAGTTTAGGCCTGTGGGACAAGGGGCCCCTTCAGACCTCTCTCTGGGGTCTGTGCCCTGAAGGACAAACCTCAGCAGTGGGGACAAATAGTTGGGAATGTGAGGTGGGGCCAAGACAAGGGGCAGGGAGTGGCCTGGAATGCCTCTTCATGTCACCTGGAGGGCATCCCACAGGGCCACATCAGGAAGGGGTGTCTGCCTTCCATCTCTCTCCCTCAAATCACAGGGAGCCCGGCCGAGGGGCAGGCCAGGGCTGGATCAGCCGCCTGTGGGAGAGGGGAGTTAGGAAGAGCACACTCGGCAGAGGCCTTCAAGGCGAGGCTGATGTCATGACCCTGCCACTGCCGCCTCAGTCCTGAACCCTCCCTCCGCCTACTGCTGACACCGGTAGGTCCCCTGACTTCCGACAGGGGCTCTGAGCCCCAAGAGGCTCCACCGGGTGTCTGTCCCTGGGGACTGTTGGCTGCGGGCCTCGGTGAGGGTCTTCAGTAGCTTTGGTGTCCCGGGTGCAGATGCACAGCTTGGCACCTGGCTGTGATGGTCCCCAGGCTGGAGCCCGGTCGATAGACCGTGGTGGCAAGACCAGGCGCATGGATCCGGGGTAACGTGGCTGCCAAAAGCTGAGGGCCGCTGGGGTCTGGCAGGCCGGACTCTTCTTCTTGGGAAGGTTGTCCATACTTTTAGCTTTGGTCTAAGAAGGGAGGAGTCACTTTCAGGCTCTCCCCAAGGAAGGACTGGGGCACCTGGTGAGGGCAGGATTGGCATCCCCCAACTGGCTCTGCCCGCCAACGCCACGTCTCACAGGAGATCCCGGGGTCCCCAGATGCTGGCCACCTTGTAGCCAGCAGGCAGGGGCAGCCAAAGATGGGGTGGGTCTAAGGAGTCCAGAAATGTGCCCACCCCTCCTTGCGATTCACCTCCAAGAGGAGCCGTGGTTCCCCTCAGCTCCTGGAGTGCTTGGTTTTCCTCAGGATGGTCTCAGCTGGGAGTCGATGCCATCTCCCTGTCATGGTGCTGGGGTTGGGACGGAAGTCCCTGTCGCCCCGTCCCACCTTCCTGGATCGCTGGGGACTGTGCCGTCTCCCGGCCGGCAGCTGTACGCTCTAGCCCGCCGGGGCTAGTTCAGGTGCTTTTGGGGACTCCAGATCGCTAGACTTTTGCCATAGGGCACATGCTCTCACCAGAGACAGAGAGGGGAAGTGAGAAACCCCCCCAGGGGGCATGGCCATGCCATAATTCCTCCTCCTGTCTTCTCTCAGGATTCTGGCCACGCACACACACATGCCTGGCGTGATTTTCAAGCTGCCGGGTCTGGGATTCAAACTGCAATGTGCCATTGGGAATCCAGTGCCTTAATCACCATGCCACCTGCTGAGAGTTCTGATTAAAGGGTTAGCAACCTGGTTATCTTTCTCTGCTCTGTTCCCCGGGAAACCAGATCAAAGTGGAATGTCAGGTATTTCGAGGCTTAGTTGTGGTAGAAGTGACCCCGGACTGCAAATGATCTGGACATGGGGCTCTGGGCAGGCGCTATAAACGCGTCCTGAGGGCCAAGCCTGGGGTGCCCGAGTGCAATGAACCAACCAGGTAAAGTGTGTCCATCGAGTTCTGGGGCGTCACGCTGGAAAGCCAGGGTGAACCCACCTGTCCTGGAAACGTCTCGTTCCCTCGCACCTGACCTGTCACTGGGCAGCCGAGGAGGACTGCCTCCCCCTCCGAGGAGGACTGCTTCCTGTCCGAGAGCCGCCGAGGTGGGTGTGCCAGTGCAGCCTGTCTGAGTAGTTTGGGGACTGGCGCGGGCCTGCTGGCGGGAGTCGGAGGCGCATGGCGTAGCTCTCCTCTTATCGCCACGAAGTTCTGGCCGGTGGCTTAGCCTCTTTAGTTCCCCCAAAAGTGGGGGAGAGGGGAGGGTTAGGGTGCTGAACAGCTCAGCACTGTAAGCCCTCCAGCAAATGTCCCCAATCAGCTGTGTATGTCGGTGATGAGGGTGGAGTGGGCGCTGCTCTGCTCCAAGGCCCAGCCTCAGCGTGGCGGGCCTGCCTCCGACGCTGCTGTGACCCTCGGCCGCTGTCTCTGGGGTAAGGACCGCAGGAAGCTCACTGTCAGGGTTCCGTGAGGCTCTTGTCGGGAGTACACTGACCGAACAGCACAGCCTGCTGGACTCGTGTCCCCGAGCCCGTGGGGGATCAGGGCTTGGCCTGGCTGGCGCCTTGACCCTGACTGCGTCTTGGTGACTGACTGGAACCTCAGCAAATGAGCGGAGAAGTCGTCAGTTGTGACATCAGAACTGGTCACTGTGAGAGCTGGCGGGGCCTCCGACGTCTTCACCCAAACCCAGAGGGGCCCAAAGAAGGAAACGACCCACCCCACGCTCCCAGCTGGCTCGAGCCTCGGCCTGGAAGTCAGGTTACTGCCTGTGGGACCTCGGCTACACAGCGGCTGTGGGGATGACAGCAGCTACGTGACAGGCGGCGGCACGCCAGTGTGTGCTTGTCCCTCCACGTGGTGCCCCGCTGGGCAGCTGCCCCCAACTCCTGCTCCCCCACCACGGACCTGGACATGCAGGTCTGGGCTTGAGTACCCGGCCTCAGCTGCTGTCCTCGCCCGAGGGAGGGTGAGCACGGGCCCAGCCAGCGCGGCTCGTGGAGACGCTGCCCGCACGGCCCCCTGCTCTGGTCACTCCTAGCCACTGGCCTGCTGCTCTGCTGTGCCCGAGGGGGTGCTGGAGGGCAGAGACCGGTTCCCACACTGCCTTTCCGGGGGCTGTGTCGTGCTGGGGCCCCAGTGCACACTGAGAAGACAGCTTGCTGTTTAGGGACTGCTGGAATCAGGATTCTTAGGGGTCATCTTGTCTAAGTTCCTCATTTTACAGATGAGAAAACAGACCAAGGGGAGCCTCCCGAACGCAGCGACCTGCTGTCCACGGACGAGGAGACGCTGGCATCTGTACTGTTTTATTTATAAACAAACTGACATAAAGGAGTCCCGATGGCAGCGGAGCAGCTGTGCCGCTGGCTGGCTTACAGGAAGCATATGGACAGCGGGGCCGGAGGTGCCTCCAGCCTGGGGCCTGCCTCCACCCACCCGACGGCCTTTCCGGCTGAACGTTGCTGGGCCCGGCTGTCTTGGGCAGCAGTTCCAGCCAGGGCTAGGAACCGTGATGGGGGACAGTGTGGGGCAGGGAACCCGCATTCCTACAGATGAGGTCCAGGCTGCAAAGGGCCCAGTGGGGAAGATGACGGGCTCTTCCCATCCCTGGCTAAGCGACGTGGTCAGGGCTTTCTGGGCCTGTTCATTCCAAAGAGGAAGTGCCCTAGGGTCGTGTCCTCTGAAAAGGGGCCACTCCCATCTGGGGAGGGCCTCTCTGGGCCAGAACAGACTGGTCTCCCTCCTGAAGCCCAGGTCTGCTATGAGCAGCAGTAACCAGAGTGTTTGCCAAGTGCCAGAAACAATAAATTAACAGTAAGAAAAGGCCTTTTGTAAAAAGGCAAAGGACTGCACCATGAGTCTGGGGTGGGGGGTCCGGTGCGGGGCAGGAGCTGCGGGCCAGGGGTGCCACGTCCCACCCCGCCCAGGGGTGATGAGTGTCAGTTCAGAGTCCTGTCTTCCAAGCCCCAGGGCTGGCCTCTTCCCCACCTGGAAGGTGTTCAGTCTGGACTCCCGGTGAGGCAGCCAGGCTGGACAAATAAATAGAGGAGGACCCAGAGGCCCGCCGGGCTGAGGGACGTGCAGCCAGCCCCGGCCCTCCTCAGTCCTTCATGGAAGGACGCATCGTGGCAGGAGAGTGGCAGTGGCGGCTCGGCACAGCCTCCTGGAGTCCCGAGGTGGCCCGGAACCCCGCTGAGGCCCCCTTCCTGGGAGGGGAACGCCCACCTGCACGGGCACTCGGGTTGGCCGGACTCGGGGTCAGAACTTGCCCTGCTTCAGCCGGTCGATGTGGTAGGAGAGCTTGAGCGCGGGCCCCAGCTTCAGGCCCATGTACTTCATCATCACGTCGCTGCGCAGCAGGAGCAGGGCCTTGCCGTCGATCTCCTGGGGGCGGGGGAGGGCGGGGGCGCCGTCAGGGCCTGGCTGGCCACGGGGCTCCCCCGCCGGCTGCAGGCTCGCCTCCCCCGAACCTCCCGAACCCACCAGTGTGGGCGCGTCACACGGCCTTCCTTTCTCTGCTGCCTGAGGCAGTCCCCCCCCCAAACCTCAGGCTGCTCCATTCCCCCTGCCTAGCAGCCTCTTGTCAGGGAACCTGCTTTCACGCTGACCCTCAACTGCTATTTGGGAGCTGTCTCTCCTGTGCAGGGGAGACCCCTCTGTGAGAGCCAGGACTGCAGCAGGCACGCAGAGTGCTGGGATCCCAGGCAGCACTCCAGGCCCATCCGCGGGGACAGGAGCAGAGCTGCCGGGTGCCCATGGGGCAGGGCAGCACCAGGCAGCCGGGGCCCGGGGAGGACTGTGGTCTCGTGGGGGGATCGGGAGCAAGCTCTGGCCATGGAGCCAGATGGGCACCTGACAAGACGTTAGAGGCTCTTGGGGGGCAGGTGGATGACGGGGAACTGACGAGGCTGGAGGCTTGGGGTCTTTGGGCAAGGGACTCTAACTGGGTCGAGGCCCCGCATTCTCACGCCAGGGCACGCGGCTGGAAGGCAGCAGTCCCAGGGGGAGAGACTGAGATCCATGTCCCTGGAGCTGAGCTCAGTCCACAACGCGGTGGGAACATGCTGGACCCGGCCCGCACTGTAGGAGCGAGCCGAGCACGGTGCCCACTGAAGTCTGCCAGACTCGAGAGTCTAAGTTATTATTTGGCGTCTCTAGATTGTGCTCATCACCTGCCACAGAGCTGCGTTCGGTTTCAAGGGACCCAGACTACACGTGTGGCCCACGCTTGGAAGAGTCTACGCTGCAGAGGCAAACCTCCCAGCGGAGATGGAGAGGCCAGGCCGGGGCACCTACGTGTTTGCGGAAGAGGTCCGCGTGGGGTCCAAGCTGCGGATCCGCTTCCCGAACAAACTGCATCACGTCCTCGACTGTCCACGAGGAGGGGTCCCGGCCGCTCAGTCTAGAGGCGTCCCGGCTTTCCAGGTACCGGTCCGACCCTGCGGGACAGGAGGGCCCCTTTCAGAACGGGGGGACTGGTGTGCAAGACCCCGCTCTCCGAGCGCATCTCTGTGGCCTCTGGGCGGTGCACAGGGCAGCACTGGAGGTGAGCTGAGGACCTGCAGCGGCCTGGTCGGTAGGGAGGGTGTTCCCACCACGGGAAGTCGAGTCTTTGTTTGTGAAGGGTCGATCTCGTTTTGGAAATCATCAGAAAGAAGTTTGCCTTGAGCCTGTGACTCAGCCTGGACCTGAGACGGGACGCTGAGGTGAGGGGACTACTTGGGTTCAGTGGGAGGCTGGTGGGTGGGGCTGCTTTTGCCTTAGCTCTCGGGACCTCTTCTAGGGAGACTTCTGTAGCCAGGCAAGGTTAGAGCTGGATCTTGGGGGTGCCAAGAGAAAACAATGTATAGGTAATCCCCTGCCCTCACTCCAGCCTGATACAAGAAGGCAGAAAAGTTTTGCTTTGGCTGCCAGGAACCCCGTGTTAATTCAGTCTTTGGTGTAGAGCTTTTATCTCAATTTTGGCTCTGTGGAGCCTCCCCCCACCGCCCGATTTCCCCTGTGGACTGAGGGTCTATTTTGATCGCTGCCTGTCGCACATCTCTGACATGTTTTATCCCCTCTGTCTGGAATGTTCTGCCTCTTCTTCCCATTTCTCCTCTCCTCTGGCCAACTCCAACTTAGCTGCAGGTCTTGGCTTCGAGGACCAGTTCCTGCATCAAACTTTTTCTGGTCTAACTTTGAAATAAGTCATCTTACAAGTGTTCAGTGTCTCTCTGGGTCACAGCCCATTCTATACACGTCCCTCCGCACCGCCTCACCCCCATCTGTTCTCCACAAGCAGCCAATGGGATCTGGAAGAGCAGTGACGGAATCATGTTCCCCCCAAGCACTCACCGCAATGGCCCCCACTGACCTAAATCGAAACCGCGGCTCCTTACCTGTCTACAGGGCACGCAGCGCCCCTGCCCTCCCTCTGGCTCGTTCCGCACACCCCCCTGCAGCCCCTTCCCCGCCACGTGTCAAACACACTGGCCTCCTGTCTGCTTCTGCAACAGACCACGCTTTTATCCTCCAAACTGCCATTTCCTGTCTCAAATCTTCTTTTACCAGATCCGTTCATGTCTGACTCCTCAACATTCGGGTCTCTTCAGATATGGACTCCTCCAAGAGGCCTTCCTGGATCTCCTAGTGAAAATACTGCCCCCTATAGCCTCTCTCAATCCAGTTACCCTAGTTTTCTTTTCTTTCTCCATACCATACGCCATCACCTAAAATAACTTCATGCATTCATTTACTTTCTGTGTATGCAGTCCCCCCAGGATGTGGCTCTCTCTTGCTCCTCACTATGTCTCCGACACACGGAAGAGGCGGTGCGCCCCAGCAGATGTTTGGTCGTGTGTGAAGTGACTGGTCAGACCTGGCAGCCCCTCATGTATTTTCCTGGCTCCCACCCCAGCTGTGTCCTGTTGAGGCAGGGCCCTCGCCTTGCTCAGTGTACCCCTCAGTACCTGGATATGCTGTTCCACAACTAGCGAGTGGCAGAGCTAACACACCTGTGAAAGCATGGACAGGCGGGCCAGCAGATGGCGCAGCGGTCACATTGCTGGACTCCCACATTGCTCATTTCGGACTGCTCACGGACCTGGTGGCTTCAAAATCACACCGGGCACGTGTGCGTGCATGCCCAAGATCGCAGGAGGAGAACAGAGAAGGGACTGCAGTGGCCATTCCCCCGGGGACTGATTTCTCACTTTCCCACTCACTGTGTCTGTCTCTCTCTGACAGCGCACGTGCCTTAAGGCGAAAACCTCTTTTGTAAATAAAGAAAAGAAAGTATTGATGTAAGGGCCTAATCTTTGTCTCTTGTAAAGGCTAAGACTTTCTTCCCACTCTGGATTTCCATTCGTTACGGATCCAGGTCTAAAGTCAAAGCACACGGTGCCTGGCCCTGCCGCTGTCTTCTGGGCAGACATTCTAGCGCGCTGTCTTTCTCGTTTATAGCTGGGCACCACCCAGACCAGGGGAGAGGGGTATTCGGGTGGGCAGAGGAGAGCCGGGCCATAGAAATACCGGTGACTTTTCAGAGGTATTCCAGACGGGAAGTTGGAGGGGGCTCTGTGAGCCCACCACTTCTCCCTGCCCTGAAAGTCCACTGCGGAGCTGACAGAGACGCGAACTGCAGAGACTCTGGAGAACAGAGAGCAGACGGGGAAGGGATGAACGTGCACTAATGCGTCCCTCCTTGGACCATCCTAACTAATTCCTGTAGTCACACATACACACACACACACACACACACACACACACTCACACATAAGCACACGTGCACACGCACACATGCACATCAGTATTACATATATACTCTGTGTCTGTGGGTTCTGCATCCACAGATTCAATTAAGGGCAGGTCAAAAATACTTGAAAAAAATAAACAGTATAACAATTATTACATGCATTGTGTTAGGGATTAAATAACCCAGAGGAGATTTAAATGGAGGAAGTGCTAAGTTCTATGAGATACTACTTCCCAAGGAACTTGAGCTATCCAACTTGATTTGGATAGTTGTGGGGAGTCCTGGAACCAATTCCCTGAGGATACCAAGGGATGACAGTACACAAAAGTATTATATATATATACACACACGTACATATATATATATATATATATATATATATATATATATATATATACACACAGACACATACACACACACACACACAATCGGCTGCATATTTGTGTTCCCCTAAATTTGTGTTGAAATCTTAACCCCCTTGGTGGGATGGCATTAGGAGGGGAGACCTCTGGGTAGAACCCATCATGAGATTAGTACTCTTTTTCTTTCTTTTTTTGAAGAGGTTGTTGCCATAGGGTATGTGCGCTTGCCAGAAAGAGAGAGACCGAAAGTGAGAAATCGCCCCCCCCAGGGAGGATGGCCAGACCATAATCCCTTCTCCTCCATTCTCCTCTCAGCCACGCTGCAATCCCTTCTCCTCCATTCTCCTCTCGGGATCTTGGGCACACATGCACATGTGCCTGGCATGAGTTTAAGCTGCCGGGTCTAGAACTTGAACCGTGGTCCAGTGACATAGCCATTATGCCAACTGCTGGTCCCAGAGATTAGTACTCTTATAAAACAGGGCTGAGAGAACTCCCTGACCCTCGAGAGTGAGGGTGGTAGAGTGAGAAGATGGCATCTACGATCTGGGAAGTGGATCCTGAGCAGAACCAAACCTGCTGGTGCCTTGACCTTGGACTTCCCAGCCTCCAGAACTGTAATAATTTTTTTAATGCCAGAGGGTGGGGCATGTGAGAGAGAGCGAGAGAGAGAGCGAGAGAGAGAGAATACTTCCAGTGGGGCACACTGCAATCCTCTTTCCACCATCCCACTGGGATTTGGGAATGTGTCCTGGCATGTTTTTCAAGCCACCAAGGAAGGGATTGAAACCATGGTGACCATTTGGGATCTGGATCTCACTTAAGCACTGCACTGTGGGGCTGGCCCAAATTTCTGTTGTGTATGGGCCAACCATTTTATGGCATTTTATTAAAGCAGCCTGAACAGACTGACAATACACATGTATAATATTATTATATGAAGTTCATGGAAAATATATGTTATAAAGAAACGATGCATGGATTAAATTTTTTTTTTACATAAAAATAAACTTGCACTTAAAAATCCCCCCCCCCCCATAGGGTTCAGGCATTCACAAAAAGAGAGAGAGAGAACACCTCCCAATGGGGTGTGGTCATGCCACAATTCTTTTTTCTTCATTTCCCTCCTTTCTGTAGGGATTTTGGGTATATGCGCACATATACTTGGCCCGTTTCTCTAGCTGTTTGGGCTGGGATTTGAACCATGGTTGGCCATGTGGGTTCCATCTCCTTTAGCCACTGTGTTAAAGGCTAACCCATAAACTTGTACTTTTTGTTTTTGCTACAGGCGCGTGTACTCACTGCAGCAAGAAATCGCCCCTAAGTGCATGGCCACACCGTACCCCTCCTCCAGTCTCCTCTCAGGATTTTGGCACATGTGCCCAGCACGTTTTCAAGCTGCTGGGTCCAGGACTCTAACTGCTCAGCTGGCTACTTGGGATCCAGTGCTTTCTCCTCCATACCACCTGCTGGCCCTAACCTGTACTTGAATTCCATTTTTCCATGAACTTCTGTGTCAGCCTACTCCCACTGTAACATGAACCCCAGGAGGGCAGCTGGCGGGAAGCTGCTGATACGCTGTGGCTGGAGAGATGTCTCTGAAATGCTGACAGTGAGCAGGAGAACGAGATGCACACGCACGGATGAGCAGGAAGGCCGTGTGTGCTGGAGCTGAGTGAACTGGGGTGAAGGGGATGGAGTCACACCTGGAAGGCACGTATGTGTGGAGGGGCAGTGAAGGCGGGGGTGCAGGCAACGGGGGACCCCGTGTGCCAAAACCATTGGCTGTTCTGAGTGAAACAGGCAGGTTTTCAGCAGAGGAGCGGTACAACCAACTCTTAATGGAGGGTCCTCCCGAGTCTGGGTCGGTGACAGACTTTAGGCAGCAGGGAGGGCAGCTGGGTGGGGGCTGTTCCAGTAATCTAGGCGAGAAACAGCTGCGACACGCACCAGGTGGCAGAGTGAAGAGGGCCTCTTAAACTAATAGCATCCTGTAAATGATAAAGGATCCCCACAATTGTCAGCTCATTTGACCCGTAAGTCCTTGAAGGAGGAATCACCATCTTAGTTTACAGAGGAGGGAATTTAGGCCCAGCGAGGTGGAGTAACTTGCCCAAGACCACAGCGACGGAGGCACGTTAGTGACCCGCCTGTCTTCTACTCCCATTTCTGCAGACGGCTTGGCCCAGGGTTCTTCCCACCACCCATCACGTACAGCTGGCAGCTGCTCTTCCGAAGGCCGACTGTCTCGTGTCTGAGAATGACTAAGGCTGGTGACACCCACAGAGGTCGGACCAAGCAGCCATGCCTGACCATGGTGGGTTAGGAGGGGAAGGACAGTTCAGGGCAACCACAGAGCACCCCCCACCCCACAGCCTTGGCAGGTTCTTCAGAGCCCAGATGGAGCCTGTGACCCGGCAGGCACTCCCAGTGTGTTCCCAGGAAGCAGTGAGACAGCAGGGCCACCGAGGCGGCCTGTCACAAAGTACGCACCCCTGGCAGCAAGCGGGGAGACCACGGTCACCACAGCTCCCTCGTACCTGGGCAGTGGCTGAGTTTCCAAAAGGCGTCTGCATCCCTTCTTCCCTTGGATCCTTTTAACATTCCTGTGGGAAGGGGCCTGGTGTCACCATCTCCACTTTGCACGTGCAGCAGACCTGCGAGGTGACACGGCTAGTCCAGGTCCCGGGTGGGGCGCTGAGGCTGGGGCCCGCTCTCCCCCCACCTCCGTGGGAGCGCGTCACGCCCTGCTCTGCTGCCTTGTTGGGGCCGAGGGCTCTCCAGGTCGCTGCTTTCCAGGGCGGGCGGAGCTAGGTGGTGTCTTATTCTCCCATGGCTCACGTTCTGGGGCTCGGCGAGGCCAGAGGGCGGCTGTGCAGGCGGCTTCTCTTAGTCCCCACTGCTGCTGCCAGGCCACCCTCCTGCGAGGGCTCGTGTTCCTCGGAGGCTGCACGCGCACCCAACCCTCTGCACGTCCTGTCACTGCTAGCTACCACTGTCCCGACCCTGTGCGGGATGAAGACTTCTGTACCCCCCCCATTCCTGCCTAATCCTCAGAACAATCCACTGGGGCTACCATGCCGCCAGCGACTGTCGCCTCCACTCTACTTCAAACACCCGCCACCAAGGCCACTGTCTGGTTCCTGGCAAAACTTGGAACAAATTCACTTGAAAACCAAACATCCCATTCTCTGCCCCCAACCTCTCATCTCTGCAGTGCCCTTGGGACACACATCCGGCACGACCGTCGCAAGTCCTTTGGTCAATCAGAACTTTCAGCGTCCCGTCCTTCAGCCGTGCTCCCCCCTGCCCAGCCAGTGCACGTGGTGGGTGACCTAACTGCTCTCCCTCCAGTGCTGGCTTCTTGACAGAACCTCCTCTCCTCCCCACTACTAGTTCAGCGTCAAAGCTCACTCCTCCCCGTTAGAGCAAGCTCCCCATACCTAGGTTGCGAAGAACCACAGAGGACAACCACAGTTCTTGCAGGCTGGCCTCCAAGCTTGGCCGGGCCCCTGAACATTTCCTGCAAACCAGTCCCTTCTCCTTGATCCATTTGCTCAAAATCGCCATCTTGGGGCCAGAGCAACCTTTCGGCACTCCTAAGCCATTCCCTAGCGAGCCCTCTCTGTAGCTGATAGCGGACACAATCGATGGCCCACCCATCTCAGAGAAGGGGTCCCTCCTGCCGTAAGGCTGATGTGTCTGTCTCTGCCCCTCATCCTAATGCCTTCACACTAGCCCCAAGCCCTTACTTTTTCCTTGGTCCTATGTTTTCAGTTTCTTCTTGGAAGGTTCAAGTTGTCTGCTGATACACATGCCCAAAGTACTGTTTGTCTAAAAGGCCTTAAAAAAATTTTTTTTTAAACTTGTTACAGGACACATGCAGTTGCTAGACATGGAGAGAGAGAGAGGAAGTGAGAAAGCACGCCCCGGGGGAATGGCTATGCCGCAGCCCCTTCTCTTCCAGTCTCCTCCTGGAATTTTGGGCAGACAGGCATACATGCCCAGCAAGCTGCCACGTCCGGGATTTGAACAGTGCAGTCAGCCATGTGGGATCCAGCTGGCCCTAAAAGGCCCTCTTTTGACTTCCCATCTTTCTTTTTTCTCATCAAATTCCCCTTGATATTCCCACTCACTGCAATCGGCCCTCAACACCCTCCACCTCCGCTGAGGCTGCTCCTGCTAAGACGACCAGTTACGCTCTATTTACCAAGCCCGCTAGCCATTTCTGTCTCCGCTGCACCAGACTGTGCTGTGCTTCGTGCTCCTTAAACAGCCTGCACCCCGGCCCCCACAATACCAAGCTGTTCCGTGTTTCCTACTCTGAATGTTCCATTGTCTCCTTGGTGGGTTCCTCTTCATGATCCCACCTCTTAAACTTCCTTGGTCCCCAAGACTCCAACTTTGGTCAACTGTTTTCTCCATCCCACACGTTTCTGGAAGTGTCATTTCCCCAAAGCTTCAATTGCCATCTCCACGCTGATGCCTCTTGGCTGTTTAACCTCAGCCTGGGCTGTCCCTGGGACTCCGACCTGCGTGGCACTGCCGGCTGGTATCACCTCGCCGACCCCCGGCTCCCTCCCTGCCTTCTCCTCTCAGTGAATGGCACCACTGTCTGTCCAGATCACCACTGTCTGTCCCAGGACTGGGAGATGGTCCCTACTCCCCTCTTTCTCACAATCCTCAACTCTGACTGCATTTATCCTGCAAATAGTTTCTAGATCGTTCTCACGTCTCCAGCCCCCCCATTTGCTGCCCTCATCCAGGCTGTACTCACTGGTCTGGCTCTCGCTAATGGAATCTCTCATCTGTCCCTCCTTAAATCCAAGCTCATCAAAGTAGTTAATGGTCTCTTCAGTGTGAAACCCATGCACGTCTGGCCTCTAACTAAATGCCTTTGGTATTCACGCTGCCCATGAGACTAACCGCAAACTCTTCGGCATGGTGTTGGAGATCTCCTGACCTCGCCGGGCGTTTCTCTGTGCAGTCCCAGTACCGTACTTGGTGTTTTGGCAACACCAGACGGCACGTGATTCTCGTACCACTGGAACCGTCACTGTCTTGGGTCCCCTGTCCTGGTTGGTTCTGCCCTCTCTGCTTGGAAAGCACTCCCCTCCTACCAGCGCCGACAGGCCACTCGGGGTCTTAGACAAGGTGTCGCTTTCAAGAAAGCTTCCTTGAGTACCCCGCTTGGACTAGGTGTCCCTTCTACTCACAGCATGTCTGTCACTGCACTCAAGTCACTGTTTCACAGTTTTCTGTGTAAGCGTTTGAGTCCCCAGCAAGACTTAGGGACAAAATGTGATTGACGCTTTTGCATGGCCATGCCAGACGTGGGTGGTGTTCCAGTACACAGCAAACAGACGAGCGAGCCCTGCCCTGTCCCGCTGGTTCTAGGTCTTCGCCTCTTAGTTTCTGTTACTCCCGAGCCAGTCCCCAAGCTCTGATATATCGCTGGTGCATGACTAGGTCTACCAGGAAGCCCAGGCCCCGGTCTCGCCACCTGCTCTGTTGCAGTGGCCCACAGAGTCGGGCCCTCTCTGGCTTCCCAGAGCTCAGGAAGGAAGGCAAAAGTGAGGGAGGCAGGAGGGCCAGGATTCAGGAAAGCTTACCCTTGGAGCACAGCCTGCGAACAGCGGAGGCCGTGCTCGGTGGGAGGCCACAGGGTGGAAGTAAGGGCCGGTACCCGGCCGCGTGAAGAGTTTGGGAGGTGCTGACGAGGTTGGTGGGATTCAAGGTGGAGTCCATTGAGTCTGAGTGTGGCTCCAAGGACCGGGCCACACTACTCCCCAGGATAAAGGTTTCACCTGGAAAACAGTAACAGCCAGATCAGAGCAGGGATCGACTTTGAAGGCCTCCCCGGGTCTGCCTCCCAGACCTGTCTGAGTAGAACAAAAGGCAGCAAGACAGCCCTGGGCTGGGACTCGGGAGCCCGTGCACCTGCCAGCTCTGACTCACTGGGTGACCTTGGACAAGCTCAGTGTCACCTTCCATAGACTTGTCCTCTTAGATTAGGTCTGAATGTCTTATGTTTTTTCTAGACAGGGAGAACCTTCACAAAAAGGAAGTTTTCTGGGATGGAAGAGACTGACTTAGACACAGGATGCCAGAGCAGGGAACAGAGTCGTCTCCCTGAAGCTGGGCAAGAAAGCCGCTTGTTCAGATGAAGGACTCTGAAACTGACCCTCTGCTCAACCAGCAGGACGGCTCAGAAATGCTCACCTCGAAGGCTAGAGTTCCTGGGGCTGGCTCTGTGGGCAGCAGTCCTGCACTGCTCGACAGAAGCCGGAACCCACAGGACAACCACGGTTCAAGTACCCGGCAAGGTCAGCCTGAAACACACCAGGTGACTCAGAGTGTCCAGGATCTGACGGGCTGGAGGAGTGGAGGTAGGGACTGTGGGTGGGTTTCTTTTTTTTTTTGGAGAGAATTTTGCTATAGGGTGCGTGCGCTAACTAGAAAGAGAGAGACAGAGAGACAGCGAGACAGAAAGCGAGAAATCACCCCCAGGGGGTATGGCACACTGCAATCCCTTCTCCATCCTCTTCTCGGGATCTTGGGCATGCACGCACACACGCACACACGCCTGGCGTGAGTTTAAGCCACTGGGTCTGGGATTCAAACCGCAGTCGACTACGTGGGAGTCCAGTGACACAGCCATTACGCCACCTGCTGGTCCCTTGGGTGGGTTTCAGTTACAGCTAGAATTAACAGCCAGTGTGACCAGTTAAGTGAATATGCCCTCCTGCCTAATACTGTCTTCCAGGGGCCAAGGGGCCCTCTCGTTTGGCCCTCACAAGCCTCTTACTTGATCCAGCCACTGGGTAGCTCTGAGGGGCTGCCTCCCGTGAGTCCTGCTGACCCCGCCTTTCACCTGCTTCTTGCTCGTCATCCCTGATTGGGCCAGGGTGGCCCTGCTCTGTGCATGGGCCGCCGACATGTCCCTGTCACTCTCCTCCTGCTGCATCTCTGTCTCCCCAGAATGCACTGTGGACTCCACAGAGTGAGTATTTAGTGAGTGAGTGTCTCATGACCCAAACCAAAGCGGCTGGCATGGAGTCTTCCAAATGCCAATGTCATGTCCTGGAATACAGGGAAAAAGGCTGGAGAACTGTTCTATAGAAAAGAAACTGAAGAGGCAGTACAAGAAACTGCACTGGACGATCTTTACTGGATCCTGGATTAGGAAGAGAAAAACCAGCGATAGAGAACGTTAGGCAGACAACTGAGGGGACTCTCATGGGCTGTATATCGGCTAGAGGACTTGGTTAACGTTAAGTTTCGCGAGCAAAATGACAGCACTGTAAGCCTTATTCTTAGGATGTACACAAGAGACCAAGTCTCTCATCTGCAGTTAACTCTCAAATCATTCAGTAAATAAAAGGCATGTTTAAAAAATAGTAGGTCATTAGGAAAGTCATGATGCATTTTTGTATAGAACACAGAAGACATGTCACGACTTTTCCGACAACCCGTTATACAGATACAGATGTGTGTATACATATTTAGAGGAAGAGATACAATAGGTGTTGCAGAAAAGTGAAGTGGTAGATCTAGGTGGAGAATACATGGTTGCTCACTGTACTGTTTTTGCAAGTTTTCTGGAGGTTTAAAAAATTTTCAAAATAAAACATTGGAGAAAAAAAGCAAGTCTCAACTTCAGTAAGGAAGCTGAATGGGTGACGACATCTGCCTGAGGGTTTGTGACCCGCTCCTGTCCCGGGCAGCGCATGATCAGTTAAGCCCGGCACGAGTGGGAGGGGAGCGTGCAGACAAGGCTGCAGGGAAGGAGAGTGCCGGTGAGCACCCAGGCCACAGCGCTGGCACTCATGAATGCCAGCCTAGAGCAGGGTGTGGCTAGGCCGGAGGGCAGGCCTAATGCACGCTCCACCAAGGACAACGCGAAAAGCTCCTACATGGACTGGGCTCTTTGGCGCAGGGTTGGGTATGAAATCAGAAAAAGGCAGGACATGAGAAGTGATCAGGGGTGGGGCAAAGGGTAAGCAAGGCTGGCAGGGAGGCGGGCAGGTAGGTGGGTGGGCAGGTAGGTGGGCAGGCAGGTAGGTGGGCAGGCAGGCAGGTAGGTGGGCAGGCAGGGAGGTGGGCAGGCAGGGAGGTAGGTGGGCAGGCAGGGAGGTGGGCAGGCAGGGAGGTAGGTGGGCAGGCAGGGAGGTGGGCAGGCAGGGAGGCGGGCAGGCAGGGAGGTAGGTGGGCAGGCAGGGAGGTAGGCAGGCGGGCAGGTAGGTGGGCAGGCAGGGAGGTAGGTGGGCAGGCAGGGAGGTAGGCAGGCGGGCAGGTAGGTGGGCAGGCAGGGAGGCGGGCAGGCAGGGAGGTAGGCAGGCAGTCAGGCAGGTAGGTGGGCAGGCAGGCAAGCTAGGCTAAGAAGCACAGAAGAGTTAGAAGTTCGGGCAAAGCTCCGGCTTGTCTGGGCACAGTTAACCCTCATTTTGGGGAAGCAGACAGAAACCAGGTGAGAGCAGACAAGCGCTGAGCCTCCATTATGAGAAGATAAGCTCAGCAGAGTGGGGTGCAGAGAGCTAGCTCATTCTGCTGGAAACGGAGAGGGAGAGGTGGCAGACAGCGTGGGATGGGACGCCTTGGTCTTTGCCTCTTTCTTGGTGAGGCAAACGGGAGGAATCTGGCTAACGTGCTCTTCCTCTTGTCTGGGAGTTGAATCAGAGAGTAAAAAGTGGACAGAATTCCCAGGAAAGGGTGATGCCCAATCCCCAACTACCTTCCTGACCGCAGACCCCAAGTGGCCATCCCTACCCGTCTCCAAGTGCTGCTGCCAGTGTATTTCTTTCAGCCTATGAAACTGAAAAGTCTTTTTTCTTGTATTCATAATAGTGTTGCATGTGTGCATGAGTAGAGACAGAGAGATGGAGAGACAGAGAAGAGCATTCACGGCCTAGGCAGGCTCCGATCCCCTTCCTCCAGTTCTCTAGCCTGCGAGCTCTCGGGCACTCGCACACACCCAGTGTGTTCTGGCCGACCAGGTCAGTGGTTGAAGGTGGTCTCTGAGCAGGGTCTGGCTTTGTGTAATCAGTGCATTCTGCTGTGCCCTGGAGCCGGCTCCCTCGACAGTCCCCATGCCGTCTCCCCCGAGCCAGGCCCCGGTCGGGCATGCACGCTGTGTCCATCAGCCCAGGGAGTCTCTGGATGTGACCCTGGGACCACCTCACATGGGTCTGCGGAGCAATGAGCTACACGGCGCCACTGTCTGGTCCCTGCTCTGTTCCTAACGACAACATTCCACTTCAGAATGGTGGGCTCCGATTTCTCTGCAAACCTCTCCTCTGATTAGCAGGTACACTCACGGACACGGTACCCCAACCCATGGGTCCCTTCTTTTAGAGGCCCAGGTGGGCCCAACGTTCATCACCGCAATGCAGATCGGGCTCCTGAATGCCAACTGTGCGGACAGTTAACAAGTTGTCTTTGAACCAACTCCACCCCCCCGGTCCAGACTCCTGGTGCAAATCCTAACTGCAGGTACGAATGTCTTTCTCTGTCCTCACAGATTCTGATGCTGAAAGGAAGGAATCCAGAGCAGGCCAGGCGAGAGGAAGTTCCCTCTGAAGAAAGGGGTCACTGGGGCTGGGGGGGGGGGCACAGACATGGCCGCAGTGACCCGATGGTCTGGCTTCTACAAGGAGCATCTTTCAGCATGGCTTGCAAGTCACGTAAGCGATGCTCCATTGGGTGTGTAAGCACAGGCAGGGCAGGAGGCGGGGGCGGCTAAGCAGGCACTCCCTGAGCTCATTCTCCAGAAGTGGCCCTTACATGGTGAGTGACTCTGTTGAGACCATAATGAGAAGCCGGCAGGGAGTGCAGGGTGGGGTAAGACGTGTGCAGAGGTGGCAGGAGGGGGCGGCTTTTGCTCGTGCTCTCCCACCTGCAGACGGCATAGTCCCCACACCACACAGCCCTCCGTGTGCCTCTGCCGCGGCACCCAGGCCACTCAACGGGGGCCTCTCTTCCCTCTAGCAATGACCTCCTACCTCACTCCCTCTTGTTCCGTGTCCTGGGCTCCAGATTACAGATGCCCGACTCCATTCACTCTGACCTCTCGGAACTCTTTGCCACTGATCCGGCCACGTGGCATCTGCTTTCCCACTGTGGTCTGGTGTGTTAACTAAGGAAGTTATTTTCCAGCCTAGTTAGAAACAGCAGGAGCTTGAATTGACTTGTTAGACTGGCAGTGCTGGAAGAGTCAGGGCCACATGCCAACGGAAAGACCGGATGGCCAATCACGAGGGAGCACATTTCTCAATCTGCCGCCCGAGACCAAACCTCCTGCTGGCAAGGGAGACCGATGCCAGGCCTTTGCTGCCAGACTCACGCTGGGAGAGGTATGGACTTCACGGTGGCTCCACATGCAGCCGGAGCTCAGAAGTGGAATCACGAGCCACCCAGGTATAAGGAGGCAGAAGGAAAGAAGGGAGACCAGATCCTGAAGACAGTAACCACAAGGAGACCAGAAAGTCCCAGACGTGGCAAAGGTAAAGGAACAAAACACCAGCTCTCTGGCCATCAGGTACCAGGTCACAGGCCCGAGGCTAGCCCTGGCCCTCCCAGTGCTGCGACTAGCCCTGCCCCCTCTTGCAGCCCAGGCCCCATCCCAGCTCCTACCTGGTAGGTACCTGTCGTGGCCGTGGCTGTACTCTGTGGCAGTGAGTGACAAGTGAGTCTGTGTAAAGGGCTGGCTGCCAAACAGATTGTCACTGCGAAGGTTGTGGCAGAGTTTCTCCAGGAAGCGGAGGACGTAGGTGATGCTGTTGACCGCGGGGAGGTTCAGGGTGTGCTGTTCCCGGTCAAACACGGCTGTGGAGGGAAGGAAGCGGCCGAGCACGTCAGCCCGGCGAAGGAAGCCGCCGCCTCTGGCCGGAGGCTCACCTGGTTACACAAAGGCAATCCTGCCCAGGTTTCCTCCCACCCTCCCTAACTCCCTCCCTCAAGGGCTTTGATTCTGTCTCTAACTCCAAAGGGCTTGCAGCAATGGGAGTGGCCAGGCCCGGGCTGCTGCACCCAGGGCTCTGGAATGAATTCACTGGACGTGTGAAAACAACTGTGAACATAATTCTATCTGCCCATCAGTTGGCTGGGCCTCCTCCAGGAACTCTGTTCGCTTAGGGTGCTATTCACAGGAAGTGCCCGAGAGAAGCTGCGCAGAGAACACAGCCATTGTCAGCAATGGTTTGGACACACATTTCCCATCTATATAAGGGCATGAGGCGTTTGGCCATATTTGGAAGTTTCATGCCTGGTTTTATTTTACTCTCTATTTCTATTCAAAACCCATCAGCAGACTCCGTAGGAAGCAAAAGCCTGTGTATATGCCTCTGAGGACAGTGAGGACATGAGCCTCTGTGGGGAAGTCACTCTCAGGACCGATTCTGGGCGGAGGACGAACCCTGGAGGGGGCAGCGACAGCTGCTGAAGAGAAGCGGTGAAGACGGCAGGTGCCTGCAGGTGCTGTACGGACAGACACCAGGAGCAGCCCGGGCTGGGGCGGGGGGAAGGCTTCATTTCCCAGGCAGTTCCAGTCTTCTGTAACAATTCCCTCCTCCTGCCTCCGTCCTCCACGCAGCCCGGAGCTCCCCAACTGGGCTTGCGCACTGCCCCGACATGCTTCCCTGTCACGGCACCCCTCACGGCTAGCTGCTGATATTCCTTCTTGTCCACCTGTGCAGACCCCAAGCCTATCACCTTGACTGCTCCACTTTCGCAGTCAGTGTGTGGCAATAACCTCTGACAGGCAGGAAGGGCTCAATATATGTTTGCTACAAGAATCCAGGTCAGTCACTTATGGCGTCTTCCACGTCAGCTGGGTTTCCTGAAGCTGGTGACTGCAACTCATCAGGGAGAAGGGCAGTGGGTTACGAAATAGCGTTACAGTTACAGTGGGAAACCCCTGGGCCAAGTCTTCATGGCTGTGGTGGGTAAGAACAGGGGTTGGGGGCCAGCAGATGGCATAGTGGTTAAGCTGTTGGACTCCTTCATGGCTGACTGTGGCTCCATTCCTGGACCTGGCTGTTTGAAAACCACACTGAGCACCTGTGCATACGTGCCCAAAATCCTGAAAGGAGAATGGAGGACAAGGGATTGTGGCTGGCCATCCTCCCTGGGGAGTGATGTCTCACTTTCCTTCTTTCTGTTTCCATCTTTCTCCAATGAGTGCATGTGCCCTAGGGCAAAAACCTCAAACCAAACCAAACCAAAACATAGGGTTTGATTTAGGAAAATTTAAATGGTGGCAGACACAGTAGAAAAAGTGAGTATTCTCAGTGAAAGCAAAAAATGTGCCTGTGAATCTAACTCCCACAGCAGGAAAGAAAGGGGGCAGGCCTCTTCCTATCCTGCCCTGGGGCCCAGCTCCCTTGTAACAGGCCAGGCTTGGGACTGAGCAGTGATGGAGAAGAGTTCCGAGCTTCCCTGAAGCCGGGGGGCAGGCAGGGGCAGTGGAGACGCTCCAGCTCTGAGCTCTTCCTTCAGGAGAGCCTTTACGTTGTACCCTGAGCACTCTGTACCGGAGAGGTTGGGCAGGTGGACAGGAGAGGTGGAGCGAGCAGGGCCTGCACGGCCTTCCCCTGGGCAGGGTATGTGCAATGCTCAGAGGGGCTCCAGGAGCTGGCAATGAGGACTCTGAGAGATGGAATATTCTCACATTTCTCCAGAGCCTGCAGGTGTGAGGGGGAATCAGGATGCCTTGTCTGAAATTAGCCAGCGAAGGCCTGACCCTCTGGTTGGGGGCTGCAGCAGCCTACGGTGCTTACCTGAAATCACCTCCCCACCATGGCCCTGCTTGAGGAAGCTGAAGACGATCTTCTGGTGATAAGCACAGTCGATGCAAGCCTGGACTGCCTGCTGCAACACCACGGAGGCCCGGGCTGGTCCGAAATGGTCAGGGAGTTGCTGCACCTTCTTCTTATCCAAGTGGGGGCCAGTGCTGCCGTTCTTGTTCAAGTAGATGCAAACTGTGGGAGACAAACAACCGAAGGTTCTCGCACCGGCTCCGGGGTAGAATGTCAGAGAAGAGCGTCCTCGGCCATCTTCCCCAGCCTGGGCTCTGGGCCCCAGCAGCTAAGCTGGTGAAATGCTGGAGGGGGTGGGGGTGGTAGAGGGTGGGAGTCAAGAAAGGCTGTACCCAGCTGCCGCCTGTCTAAGTTGCGTAACTAAAGGCTCCGGGAACGCAGTCTGCTGGGAGAACAGCCCAGACCAAAGCCAAGGCATGGGGTTTGCACTTTGTCTTCTGTGCACTGAAAAGAGTATCTACTTTCATTTTCTTTTTAGTGCATCCCCCCTTTTTTTGCTAATAGATTTTTTTGTACTTCTCACCTTATATGTGAAAGGAACTGTGGGGCCATGGCAATATCGTATCAGCAAGAGTGTACCGTGTATGTGTATGAATGTGTATGTGGGTGCAGTGTGTGTGTGCATGTACGTGTGTGTGTTTGGCACTAGTCAGAAGGGTCATATCATTGGTCACTTGCATCACTTTTGGTTCTAGGAGGGCCTTGGAGCCCCTTTATTATCTCTTACAACAACACTCAGGCCCAAAGAAAATAGTGAAAATAGTAAAAAAAAAAAAAAAAAAAAAATTGAACTAAAGAGAAAGAAAAGGGCCTCCAGGTCCCATGTCTGCTGTTTGCTTCTTAAGTTTCCCCTGTCAGGACAGCTGGGCGCTGTCCTGGCTGCTGCCCTCCCCTGGCACTGCCAGGGGGCGGTGGGCACAGGAGGAGGAGGCAGCGCTGAACAGAGTTGTTCCTTGGTCTCCGGAGGGGCTGGCAGCACCTGGGCAGCAATGACACCCCCGCCCCGCCCGCCTTCCAGGCTCCCTGCTGAGTGGGGATAACTCTCTTGGCCCTGGCGGCTCCCTAGCTGAAGGGCGAGGAGGGCAGGAGCCATTCTCACTATCGCAGGCGAGGAAGATCAGAGCAGCAGCTGTGTGGGCTGTGGAGGGGCTGCCGTTGTCTTGGCTCTCAGGTTCAACCTCTGCAAAGTGCAGCTGAGCCGGATGCTCACAAGGACTGTCTACTGTTACAGTTCATTTTTTTTTTTATAAAGAGGTTATTGTATTAGGGTGAGTAAAAGGTGAGCTCACAGGAGAGAGACAGAGATAGTGAGAGAGAAAGTGAGATCACCCCCCAGGAAGGATGGCCACGCAGCAATCCCTTCTCTTTCATTCTCCTCCCTGGATTTTGTGCACACACGCACATGCGCCTGGCACGATTTTCAAGCCATTGGGTCCGGGACTCAGGCTGCGGTCGGCCATGTGGGAGTTCAGCAGCGTAACTGCTACACCACCTGCCTTTAACTTTGTATTTCTAAGAGAAGTCACGTGGAGAAAAGAAAATGGAAAATACAAAGTGTGGGAGTGGGATGCGGAAGGTAACGGGAGAAAAAGGAAGAAAAAAAGGGTCAACAGGACAAACTGCACATATGCATTGAACTGTTCTCTTCTCAAAAAAACCCACTGCAATGAGCCAGACAGCAGGAGAGAAGACAACCGTAAAAGCCTGCAAGCTGGAAAGCAGACGGGAAAAGGAGCACGCGACTTAGATCTAAGAAAGCTGAATCCCTAAAAGCAAGACTGGGGAGTGATGAGAATCAAGCTGTCTCATCTCACTTGCAAAAGGCCTAAGAACTGGCAGAATAGATGCTTCTGGAGGTGGGTGTGATAAGAGATCTAATTAAAAAATTGGCTGGTTGAGGTCTGTGAAGCAATAGTTGGGATTTCCATGTCTGATAATGTGACTCTTTTACTGAATCAACTGACACTGCAGGAACTCAGAGATAAGAAGAGTAATAAATGAAAACAAGCGACTACGAAGACACTTAAAAGAATGTTCATAGCAGTTTATTCATAATAACCCTGAACTAGAACCAACCTAAAAGTCTATCAACAAGAGAAGAGAGACACAAACTGTTACGCTCATTTAATGGAAGCCCATGTGGCAGGAAAAATTGAAGAATTACTGACAGGCACAACAACACGGATACTTTGCAGAAATGCTGTTTTGAAAGTAGCCAGATGCAGGACCAGCAGTTAACGTAGTGGCTATGTCGCTGAACTCCCACGTAGTCGACTGTGGTTCGAGTCCCGGACCCGGTGGCTTAAACTCACGCCGGGCGCATGTGCGTGCGTGCCCAAGATCCCGAGAAGAGAATGGAGGAGAAGGGATAGTGGCATGGCCATCCCCCTGGGGGTTGACTTTTCGCTTTCTGTCTCTCTGTGTGTCTCTTTCTGGCGAGTGCACGTGTCCTTATAGCAAAAAACCTCTCCAAAAAAAAAAAGAAAGTAGCCAGATGCAAGAGTATACCCAGCATGACTCACCCACAGCAAGGCAAGCCCAGGCACATCTGCAGTGACACAGAGCTAGATAAAGGTGAGGGCGGGGCTGTACGGAGCTGTGAGGGGACGTCCTTGTGGACAGTCTGCTGTCTTGATTGGGGCTGCAGCTGCACAGGTGCTCACATTTTTTTAAAAAGGATTATTTATCATCATCATCATTATTTTAATTTGATAGAGAGAGTGAGAGGGAAAGTGAGAAAGCAAGCTGTCAGGTCTGGGACTTGAACCGTAGTTGAACATGTGGGAGTCCAGCACCCCAACAACTACGCCACCTGCCGGCCCCAGTGCTCACATTTTAAACTCAACAGATTGTACACTTAAGAGCTGTACATTTCACTTTACCTTGATTAAAACGTGCATGCACACACACACACACACATACACCCCACAAAGTACAAAGTATAATTATCTAGTGAAGATTAAAAAAAATAAATTCTACATGATTCGAAATATAAAAGGCAAAACCATAAAACCTTCAAAGACTATGTCAGTGTAAAATAAGGCCCTGGAATTCTCCACGTTTCTTATGATCTCTGTCACATTTGACCAACAGATTACGGTGGAAAAGACACTGCGCCAGGTTCAGGGCCCAGGGATTAAGAAGCTGACGGTTTCTGTTTCCTATTTCTTAGACATTTGCTCTTAGACCAAACACCAGGAGCGAGGCAGCAAAGCCTCCCTGTGCAGAGGACCACGTGGAAAGAAGCCAACCCAGAACCGCCTTGTCAGCCATGTGGTAGAAGTGGGTCGTCCAGTCCCGCCGAGCCACCATAGCTGACCCTGCATGGACAGAAAGCTGGCTCCACCCAGCCCTGCCCCACTGTTTTATTTATTTATTTATTTTGAAGAATCGGTTTATTTAACTTTATTTACTTATTTCTTATTTTTTAAAAATTTGACCAGAGAAGGACATAGCAAGAGCGAGTGAGCGAGCAAGAGAGAGAGAGAGAGAGAGAGAGAGAGAAAGTGAGAAAGCAAGACACCAGGTCCGGGACTCGAACTGTGGTTGGCCATGTCCAGTGCTCTTAACCATCACACCACCTGCTGGCACCCCCACTGTTGTTTTAAGCCACAAAGTTTTGCGGTGGTTTGTTACCTAGCAAAAGGTTATTGGGAGAGATTCTGGTTGCAGAAGCAGGGTGCTACAGTAACGAAAACCTAACATGCGTGACGTTGGCTTTGGAGCTGGGCAAGAAAGACGCACAGAGGCCCACGGAGAGCTCTGTAAATGGACAGAGCCTTGAGGAGAGTTTTTTTTTTTTTTTTTTGGAAAGGTTTTTTGCTATAGGGTGCGTGCGCTTGACAGAGAGAGAGACAGAAAGCGTGAAATCACCTCCCAGAGGGGATGGCCACGCCTCAATCCCTTTTCCTCCTTTCTCCTCTCAGGATCTTGGGCACACATGCACACGTGCCCGGTGTGAGTTTAAGCCACCAGGTCCGGGACTTGAACTGCGGTCGACTACTACGTTCAGTGACATAGCCATTACGCTAACTGATGGTCCTGTGGAGAGTTTTAATGAAAGCTTAGGTTCTCAGGAAGGCTGTCAGTGAGGGTCTAAAGGAAAATGTTTCTGGAAAATGAAAGACGGGATACCTGCTAGGAAGTGCCTGAAAGCTTGCTGAGACTGTGCCTACAGGAACATGAAAATAGGAAATATTTGATGACTTCCATGAATTAGCCAAGGAGTTTCCAGACAAAGCAGAAAGTGCCACCTGGCTTCTTCTCACTGCTATGACAAACACCGGACGAGAGATGGGCTTTAAAGACGTACACATGCACACACCCAGAGCCTGCACAATTCACAGATAAAACTGCTTCTCACTGCGGATTCCTCCCGAAGGCAGACAACTGTAAATTCACAAAGGGCCAAGGTTCAACCCAAGAACGGGACAATACAATCTTTTTCCAAGGTGTCAGAAAGATCTAAGATTGTGCCTCATAGACTCTTTCAGACCAAGGGCTATTTCAGAATCTTAAGGACAAGCCTCACAAGATTCTTTCCTTAAACAAAAAAGAAAAAGACCGACAATGAGAAGGAAAGTGAGAAATCCCCCTGCCCATAGGGTGATGGCCACACAGCAATCACTCCTCTTGAGATTTTGGGCACACATTCTACTGGTGTTCTTCAAGTTGCCAGGTCTGGGACTAGAACTGTGAAGTCAGTCATTTGGGATCCAGTGCCTTAATCATCACACCACCTGCTGGCTCCTAAACAACAGGGCTTTAAAAAATCTTAAGGATACTGTCCATAGTAGCTGCTTAGGAAGCCCAAAGTAGAGGAGGGCTTATCTCTAGAATATTCATGGTTGGGGACCAGCAGGTGGTGTGGTGGTTAAGGCACTGGACACTCCCACAGGGCTGACCACAGTTCAAGTCCTGGACCTGGTGGTTTGCTTTCTCACTTTCTCTCTCTCTCTCTCTCTCTCTCTCTCTCTCTCTCTCTCTGTGTGCCTCTCTTTGTTCAAATGAAAATGAATGAATAAATAAAATTAAATAATTTTTAAAAAGAATATTCATGGTTGTGGCTCTTGTCTAATGACGTGAACCTGACAGTACTCAGATGAACTCCTCCAATTTCCAAGAGACTCATTCTGGCAGAAGCACTGGCGGCTCGGACTAGAAGGGACAGAGGTAGGGCACAGTGGAAAGAATCCTTCGGACCCCCAACCATTTACAGGCAGGGAGAAGACCGAGGCGGCCATGTCGGCTTTATACGGAAAGGAAGGATGACTCAAAGGACAAGAAGAGCCAAGGACAACAACTCCCAGAAAGTAATACTGGACTTAGTAAAGGAGCTGGTGACATGGCCCAGCTGGACTTCAGAATGCCTACAGCCCCGTGACTGCTGCGTGCCTCCAGCTTCGTTCTCAAAGGGAACATCTGTACGAGTTACGTTGCGACTGCACCTCCACTGCATGGAGGGCATGCCGTGAGCAGATGGGTGGCTGTTTAGTTCACAGGTCTTCAGGTCAAGAAGAACCACATTCCAGTAGGTGGACCTGGGAAACCACACCTACGAGGCCTCACGTGCACCTGGGGCTTGATTTACGCAGTGAGAGTCTGGACCTTTAGCCCGCCGCTGTAGAGTTTGATGGAGACTCTCGGGAGGAGAAGACTTAATTTTGCAATTGGGAGAAATGTAAATAATTAACGTCCAAAGAGTAGACTGAAGTGGTTTTAAAGTATGGTCCATAATTCTTTGCTCCTACTCCCATCGAGAGGTGGAGTCTAATCCTCGCCTCCTGGATTTGGGCCCTGTGACTAAATGATTCCACTCTGCAGAATATGACAAAAGTAAAACTATGCTTACTTTGGGGCTCACACTTGAAGGAAATGGTAGCCTCCACTTCCTGTCTCTTGAGACACTTGCTCTCAGAACCTAGCAACCATGGTGTAAGGAAGCGACCCTTCTGAGAGGTCCGTGTGAGAAGAAGGGAGAACGGCAGTTTTGCTATAATAGTATGTGAACCAACAGCTCTCAGCCCCATCTGAGCCACCTCAGCTAATGCCACGGGAAGCAGAGATCAGCTGCTTAATTTTAATACAGTGAAATAGTCAGTCTCTTAGAGTTTATGCTTTCTTGCTTGAAGGTCCTCCCATTTGAGTTCACGAGGATATGTCTGCACACTGTCGTGGCTTGGTTTTCTGCTGTCTCCAGGAAACCACAATTGGAGGCTGGTTAAAAAGGTTGGGCCTGTAAGGAGCACGGAAGCCCCTCCATCCTGAGAGGTGACAAGCTGGACAGACAGAAAATCGACAGCTCCTCCAGGACCCATCTGAGAAGTGACATCAGGGTACACCGCTGCCCCCAGCACGGGAGAGACAGGTGAATACAGAGAGTCACAACAAGCAGGCAGAGCCCCTGAGCAGAAGCCTGGGCAAACCCCAGTGCTGCCCTTGAGGAGTTGCTGGAGGCTCTGCATGGACAGGTCTGAGAGTTAAAAACTCCAGGTAGTTCTAGTCAGGGAGGAAGGGGGTCTCACACTTCTGTGAGCTTTAGTTCCAGAAGCCCAACCTGGTTCGCATGGTAGATACCAAAGAAGAATCCCCCTCTAAGTTCAGCAGGAGGAGGGGACGAGGAGCCATTTGAAATACGGTACACCAGGGGCTGGCAGGTGGCACAGTGGTTAAGGTGCCAGATTCTCACATGGGTGACTGTGGTTCAAGTCCTGGACCTGGGGGTTTAAAACTTATGCCGGGTGTATGTGTGTGTGTGCCCAAGATCTCGAGAGGAGACTGGAGGAGAAGGGACTGTGGCATGGCCAGCCCCTCTGGGGGGTGATTTCTTTCTCTCTCTGTCCCTCTGGCGAGTGTATGTGTCTATAGCAAAAATTCTCTGAGAAAGGGAAGAAATACAGTACACTAGACCACTCCATTCTTCTTAACAGGCGTTCCCTTGGGAGAAACTGTTTAATCACAGCCTAAATGATCTGGAGGAAGAGAAATAACCAACTCCAGTCCACAAAGCTGACCGTGTGTAAAAAGAGAAAGATCCTACTCCAGGCCACGTTAGCCATTCTGGCCAGTCTAAGGGGAGGCGGGAGGAATGACTGAGGAGCACTGGTGACATTCACAGCCCAGGCACCCAGGCCCGCCGGAACACTGAGGCCGGATCACAGGGCTGTGGCCTGCTTCCCCGCACTCCCGGTACATCATGCCCAGTTATCAAGAAAAATGACAAGGTACAGGTATACTCAAAGATAAAAACCACAATTTGAAGGAACAGAGCAGGTATCAGAAGCAGCCTCAGAAATGGCGAAGATGTTGAAATGATCAGACCGGGAACTTAAAACAACTGTGATTAATACACTACAGACTCTAATGGACAAAGCAGACAACACGTGAGAATGATGGGCAACGTGCAGAGGGAAGGAAATTCTAACAGAGCAAAGGAAATACTAGGGGTTAAAAGCCCTGCCACAGAGATGAAGAACGCCTCGACGGGCTCATCAGTACACTGGAGAGTAACTGAGCTCAGGGATATCTCAATAGAAGCTCCCAAAATTAAAAACAAAAAGGAAAAAGGACAGGGAAAAAAAACTACACAAAAGATCCCTGCACTGTAAGGACAACTACAAAAGGCAGGATATATGTGTAATGGCAATACTAGGAGGAAAAGAGAAAGGAACTAAAGCAATAATGATTAAGAATTTCCCCACATTAATGTCAGATATCAAACTACAAGGATCCCAGAGCATGGCAGGCAGGAAAAAGGCCCAAAAAACTACAGAGAATCAAAGATAAGGGAAAAAACCCTTCACAAAGCCAAAGAGGGCCATTTGTCCTCGTCCACGCAGCTCAGGGCCACAGGCCACTGCTCACTGATCTAGCGACACACCCGGACCAGGCGAACGCAGCAGCCGGCTTGAGCTGGATGCAGGTGACGTTCGTGGGAAGTCACGTGGCAGGACCTGAGTGGAGCTGGGCGTGCCTGCTATAGGCGGGCCACTGTCTTCTGGAGGTGATCAGAAACCGGTTGGGCCTTCTCATCAAGCTCTTACATCCTAGGATTTCGGCAGAGACATACTAAAATCCTTCTAAGAGAAAGATCACCCTAACTTTCCAGGGATCATTGCAATTGCTTAGACTTCCCTGAAGAAGGCGGGGCGCCTACAGAGTAACAGCAAGGTTTCACACGTGTGCCTCAACTACACGTAACAAATGAGGATCGCTCTTTACAGGAACTCCACTGGGAGGCTCCGCATCTATCTGAAGAATTGAGTTCCCTTCACAGTTTATGAAATGGGAACAGACATACAGAAGTCAAGTTGATCACTCATCTCCTTCAGTCACCAGATTTTTCTTTGAATCAATCATTCATTAGTTGGTCTCCAACATCAATTCACTCTCATTGTACTGAGGTTTTACACTGTCATTGATTGTCTAAAAAAAATCAGAGTAGTTTTATGCTTATTTGAGCGGTGGAGGTATTAACGGAATGTGGGAAGGTCTCTGAAAGGCGGACGAGCACCCTCAACTGGGAAGGGTGAATATTATTGTAAGCTGGGGCTGCCCCCTACGGCCCCCTGCTCCAGTGCCCCAGCACTGAATCCACAGAACACTCACTCACTTACTTTCTTTGGTTGTTTTGATAGAATGAAGGCTTTCTGAGACTATTCCAAATGCCAAAGATAAAACACTAAGATTCTCTTGCATTGTTGGGAAAGTCATGATGCATTTTTGCATAGAAAACATAGAAAAATACGTCGTGACTTTTCAAACAACCCATACTATGTTTACGAATGGACAGGCCGCTAGTTACTGTTGTCAGACAAGAAGGGGCAGCAGTTGGGGACTGGAGCTTGTTGCATCAGCTGTTCTTACCTGTGGGGGCCTGCATGGCTGAGTTGGGGATGGTGGCAGCATCTTGGGGTACAGTGCTGGTATCCGGTTCAGGGGTGCTGGTTGTTGGTGAAGTGGGTGGTGGGTTCAGCAAAGTCCGAGGTTTCCTCTGTCAAAATGGATGAGGAAAAGTTTGCTACCCACTATAGGTAACTTGTCTTTTATTTTTTTAAAAAAATTACTTTATTTAATTTCATTTGTTTATTTATTTCAATGTGACTAGAAAGGGACAGAGTGAGAAAGAGAAAGAGAAAAGGAAAGTGAAAGCAAGCCGCCTGGTCCGGGACTCAAACGCCAGTCAGTCGTGTGGGAATCCAGCACCCTTAACCACCATGCCACCTGCTGGCCCCGGCAACTTGTCTTCTTATCCTTCTTTTCCTAGCACTTAAGTCACCCATGAAATGAAAATGTATTTGTGGATGGAATTGTGTTTTATCTTTGTCTTCCACCCAGCATCTGGCCCAAAGCTATATACACAGTAGGTGCTTAGCACACATTTTCTGAGTTTATGTACAAGACTCTGGATCCCTGTAGAGTTAGAGCTGAAGGCACTTTTACACTAGATTCAATTATCATATGATGGGGCTGGCTCCATGGTCTGGTGATTAAAGCAGTTGGATCCCACAGGGCCAACTGCATGGTTCAAGTCCTGGACCTGGCAACTTGAAAAATATGCTGGGCACATTTGTATTCGTGCCGAAAATCCTGAAAAGAATGAAGAGGTGGAGGAGGAGGGACTGTAGCATGGCCGTTCCCCACGGGGCTGCTCTCTCTTGTCTCCGTCTTTCTCTGGCAGATACGTGTGTCCTCTAGCAAAACAAGACAAAACAAAATTAAATAACTATCACATGATGCTTCAGGTCCTTTATTAGTGGGGCAGAAAATGCAAAATGGAAAAAAAATGCCATGGCTTTAGTCTACCTTGACATTACTCTGTACACTGTTCTCTGTCTTTAAAAATAAAAACAACCCTGGGACCAGCAGTTAGCGTAATGGCTATGTCGCTGGACTCCCACGTAGTCAACCGTGGTTCGAGTCCTGGACCCAGTGGCTTAAACTCACGCCGGGCGCGCGTGTGTGTGTGCCCAAGATCCCGAGAGGAGTAAGGAGGAGAAGGGATTGCGGCGTGGCCATCCCCCCTGGGGGGTGATTTCTCGCTTTCTGTCTCTCTGTCTCTGTCTTTCTGGCGAGCGCATGTGCCCTATAGCGAAAAACCTCACCCAAAAAAGAAAAAATAAATAAAAACAACCCTTCTCTTAACTCTACAAACCACTTTTCTCTGTCAGCCTCACCCTTCAGCTCCTACCTGCCACTCCTCCCCTAAACGTCCTCTAGTAACATCTAACTACACTACTTCTCTAGAAATCCTGCATTTTATCTGGCCCACACCTTTACAATATTAAGCTGTCTCCTCAGACTGAAATGTCCTTTCTTCTTTTATTTACCTTCCAAGTTTCTGGTCCTCTAGGAAGCTTACCCTATTTCCCTCTAATTACTGTCTTTTTCTGCCAGCGCTGAATCGTCTTTTGCATTTGTCAGTGGAGTGTCACTGCACGGTAACATATGGAGTCTTGTGTTAGCCTGGAGTTCTTTGAGGCTCTAAGTACTGTTCCTGTCATGGTACTTGGCACACAGTAAAGGTTATTGTTTTTTCTTGATGCATATGATATAGATTACCAATCGTGAGTGAAGCAATCAAGATGATCTGAGAGAAAGCCATGCTACTTGAGTCAGTCTCTAGAGAAGAAAGACATGGGGAAAGTTTTTTTCCCAAGTTGTCCAGTGCTCTAAAAGCCTTTTATGAATGCAAGGAAATCACAATCCTCAGTGAGATCCAGAAATCTGTTTTTACTAAGTTGTCACGGAGGGCCCATTGCTGGGACATCTGTAAACCTGCCTGCCTTCCAGGAGTGCACGATCTAAAGGGAAAGCCCTGATGACAGCAGGAATATGTACAATGGCATTGCCTCTGAGAGCGGCCATGCAAACCCTCATGAAGTATTCAAGTCACACACAGGACACAGACCTCTGCTCATATTTTTTGGATATTGCTAAAGGTGAAAATCCAAATATTGGGTCATTGGAAAATTCATCATTTTTCTAAGCATCATGAATTTTCCAATGACCAAATAAGTAATAAGTCAAGGAAGGAGGGAAATACCCATTCAACTTCAATGAGTTTCTGGTAGGATGACAGGGATCCGGGAAGGAATAAGCCCGGTGAACTAGGTGCCTACATTTTGTAGAAGAAAGCAGAAAGATGGAGGGCATATTGCTCTGTGAGACAGGTGCACTTCATGTATTCCATCTGTTCATACATCACCTCAGCTCCACTGTGTAGCTGAGAAAACAGGCTCCGGTCCTTACCCAGAGCAGCGTTCCCAAAGTCACCCAGTGGTAACGAACGGGGATGAGACCCAGCCTGGTCTGTCTAGCTTCAAAACCTACACTAGTTGGTTTAAAAAGGAACCTAAGACTCTCAGGTAAAGTGGAAGGCATATATACTTGTAGGGGGAGGTAAAACAACAGGAAGGGGAATTAGGAAGTCAAACAGTAGGACATAAAACACAGGATAAAATGAAAATGACTGCTTTTAGGAGGGTGGGAAAGGAGGAGGACTTCGACTACTACATTCGAGGCTTCCTGAAGGAGGAGAGTAGATGCAATCATCGTTTCAGTCTCGGGTTTTAAAGGATCTCAGAGGCCATATAACCCAACCATCTATCCAGTACTTATATTTTCCTCTCCCTGATTA
Source organism: Tupaia tana (assembly GCA_026018925.1). Classification (NCBI taxonomy): domain Eukaryota; kingdom Metazoa; phylum Chordata; class Mammalia; order Scandentia; family Tupaiidae; genus Tupaia; species Tupaia tana. The sequence goes on along the minus strand of JAKSZU010000004.1, from coordinate 3,199,915 downwards.
CCCCTCCCATAGAGTCATCCAGGCCTTGATGAAATTCTCTACTGATATGAGCTTATGACTTCCATTTTGGGATAGGTTTAACGTCAAGACAGCCTGGCTGTGTGAGTTACTCTGTATCAGCGCTGATTCTGTATCTGAAGCCCCCAGTAAGTTTTCTCCCTGTTCTGACTGCCTCACGGTGTCTTCGCCCCATCAAAAGCACAGTCTCCCTGACCTTGACATCCTTAAGGCTTGCAGCATCTTCTCCACAGCGTGTGGACGACAGGATAATGGAGACAAAGATCCACCAGGACCTGGGCTAGGAGTTAGTGTAACAGATCAGAAGCAGCACTGAATGGTACGTAGGAAGAGGAGGGCTCGAGATTGAGAAGTCAAAGCCAATAAATAAGAAGCAATGGAGATTGGTAACACGTCCGCTAAAATCGTCCATCTGTCCACCTGACCACCCGCTCACCTACCTTCCAATCTATCTATATACTGAACATCTCCCAAGAGATTGAGATACAAGGCACTGCAGCAGAAAGAGGGAAAAAAAGATTAGGTTCTTGACCTTGAAGAACTAAACTCAGCTGGAGTTAGTAAACAGATAAACCAACCTGGTAAGCAACCGAGGGAAGAACTTACGAGACTGGGATGAAATGCCCGAGAACTGGGTATCATTTCCACATTGGAACTCAAGCATTTTAAGTCAGGAAGGAGACTGGGGCAATCCCTTGATAGTTATGAAGTAAGTGAAAAGAGGTGATGCTAAAGGGGATCCTAACGAGACTGCTGAGGAGTCAGAAATCAAGGCTTTCCTGAGGGAACATAGCCATTCAAAACTGGCCAGAATAACAGTGTTCAGTGAAGCTTGACTTGGGAGTCTTTTCTTTTTCAATTTTGTCAGAGGGCATGCATACTTGCCAGGCAGAGAAAGAGAGAGAGACAGAGGAAAAGTGAGAAAGCATCCCCCAAAGGGAATTCCATGCTGCAATCCTTGTCTGCTGTTTCACCCTCCTGTTGGGACTCTGGGCATGCACATGGTGCCGCCATGTTTTTCCAAGCCACCAGGTCCAGGACTTAAAATGTGCAGTCAGCTGCGTGGGACCCAGCCACCTTAACCACTATGCCACAGGCTGGCCCAGCAGTCTCTTCCAACACTTGAGGGAGAATTACATCCCTTGGAACTAGAAGACCTAGGAACCAATCAATGCAGCTTTTGCCATTTACTACCTATGTGACCTTAGGAAAATCATTTTACATCTCTAAGTCTCCATTTTATGACTATAAAATAACATTAACACTGCCTACCAGGTTTTGTAAATGTCATGTGATATGTATGAAATGGGCTCTTAGTACAGTCTGACGCTTAGTAGGCATTTGGTAATTTTTAGAGAAGGAGTTTACAGAGTCAGTTTGCCCCTTCTGTTCCTAGCTGGGCATCCACTCCGGGCCTTCCATCTATGAAAGACATTAGACCAGAACCCCCTCCAACAGGAGTAAAAATGGTTTCCTTTCCCACCATTCCATCTCTAAAATGACCACCTCCCAGGTACGTAGTCGTAGTCGTAGCTAAGTAGGGATGCAATCGAGAAGATTCTCTTAAAGCAAACACCAGGTGCGAACAGGGCCAGAAACGCTTTTCCACAACGGATGGGCGACACTTGCCCAGCTCCTTGCCACTTTGAGGAAGGCCGTTTCTACCCACCTTACTGCCAGGTTTGGGACCTCTCTTCTTTGGGAATTTCAAAGGCTCTGCTGCCTTGGACGGGGTAGAGATGGGCGGAGGAATCAGGGTCTTGGGTGTCCGGCCCCGCTTCTTTCCTGGCTTGCGTCCCCTCTGCCCTGGCTGCTGCTCCAGGACAGCCCTGGAGCTGCTGTGAAGGCCGAGCTTCTCGGCGCTCACCTCAGACGCAGGGCAGGGATTCTTTGGAATCACAACTGCAAGAAAAAGACACATTCGATCACCCCCTTCTCTCCCAGGATTCCCACCCAGCCACACGTAAAAAAGGACTCGCTTCTACTCAGGTACTTTCGTCCTAAGAAGCTAGTTTCTTGGCATTTGACCTAATGTCTAGAAAATCTTAGGTGAAAATTGCATTTAGATTGGCTAGAATTGGAGGTTTTAAATTATTTCTGGTAGATGCAAAAAAAAAAAAAAAAAAAAAAAAAAAAAAGAAAGAGAATGTTCTCCCTAAAGTATCTTGGAGAATTATGAGCCAAGTCAAAAACAAAGCACAGAAACAACCACAGGCTCTGAGCTGGAATGGCTCTTCAGAAGCTGAAATCTGGGGCCAGACAGAGGCACAGGGTGTTCTGTGAGGAATCCCACTTGGGAAGGTTCTTGGTTCACGTCTAGAGACCTCCCTTAGTACCCTGGGAACACACGTGCCCTGGCTGAGGCTAGGCGTGGACTGTGGTGCCAAGACCCTGCGGGGGTGCTGTCTCCTCCTTTCCCTCTCTTTTTCTCCCTCCGTCTCTTCCCCTGTCTCATTCATGGAAGAAATTAATAAATGAACTTAAAAAGTCTACAATCCTCTCCTGCTAAGAATGAAGATCTGAGGCTCACAAGAGGATAGGGGATGCTCCCAGCTTACATGGTGAGGGGATAGAAACTTCAGTTTTTTTTTTTTTTTTTTTTTTTTTTTTTTTTTTGGAGAGGTTTTTCACTATAGGGCGCGTGCGCTCGCCAGACAGACAGAGAGAGACATAGAGACAGAAAGCGAGAAATCACCCCCCAGGGGGGATGGTCACGCCGCAATCCCTTCTCCTCCATTCTCCTCTCGGGATCTTGGGCACGCACGCACACGCGCCCGGCGTGAGTTGTAAGCCACCGGGTCCGAGACGCGAACCGCGGTCGACTACGTGGGAGTCCAGCGACATAGCCATTACGCTAACTGCTGGTTCCCTAGAAACTTCAGTTTTCAAACTGAGCCCCGACAGTCAGGTCATCGATTTTCTACATCAATCTACTTGAGGTTTTTAGTGAGTAGTGATTACTGAAGTGAGTAGTGAGACACATGAGAATAAAAATCGGATGGCATCTCTCGTCTTGAAAACACTTGCTCCCTATTACCTTTAAGTTGCAGTCTAAATTCCTTATCCTGCCATCTAAGGACTTCTGTGACCCTGCCCTGCCTGTCCTCCAGGTACAGCTGATGTCATTTCCTGTCACCGCCCCACGTTCTAGCAGCCCCACCTGTTGAGCTCTCTATTATGTCTGGCCAGGTATTTTTTAGTACTTGGGTTTCAACGGTCAACCCAGGGCTGCCTCTCTCCTGAAGCCGAAGCGGTTGACGACCAGGCCCCAACGAAGGCGGTGCCCGCCCGCCCAAAGCAGTCTCTGCACGTCTGCATGTCTTGACTTCACTGCAGTCATTCACTTTCTCCTTCAAGTGAGAGTTTTCCAAAGTAAGGAGTATCTAATTAATTCCACAAATAGAAACGAAGCACCCATTACAGGTTATGCGCTGTTCTAAGTGCAGGGGCCCGAACACTGAAACAAAGAAGATAGTTCATTCTCGTGGAACTTACCTCCTAGTGAGACAGGCAGAAAGTAAACGAATATTGGGTGGCTGGAAAAGTCATGACATGGTTTTTTCTTTTTTTATAAAGAATTATTTTATTAAACTTTATTTATGTATTTTATTTTTAATTTGATCAGAGAGGGAGGGAGGGAGGGAGGGAGGGAAAGAGAAAGCAAGCAGCCAGGCCTGGGACTCGAACCACGGTCGGTCATGTGGGAGTCCAGCGTCCTTAACCACCATGCCACCTGCTGTCCCCATGATGTATTTTTCTATGCAAAAATGCGTCATGACTTTTCTGAGGACCCAATAAACTCATGCAGGATAAGGAGACAGAGCTGTAAGGGAAGTACTCTTTGAGGAGGTGACATTTATGCCAAACTCCCAAATGAGGTAAAGGCACAAGACTAGGAAGATCTGGCGGAAGAGCCTTCCAAGCAGGGGACATACCAAGGGCAAAGATTCTAAGGTGGGAACATGTTCCATGTTTAAGGAATGGGAAGAAGGTCAGTGTTGCTAGAACCGAGTGAGCAAAGGGGAGAGTGGAGAAAGACCGGGTTACACAGGAGGTGGCAGTTAGACAAGGCAGGACACTGTAGACTGAAAATGAACCAAACTCATTCTCAGCATAAAGGGGAAACCACTGGAGGCTTTTGAGCAAGGGAGGCACAAGATGTACTTAAAAATGCCTCTGCTTGCTCTGGGTGGGGCACTGGCAGAGTCGCAGAGCCTGGCTAATGAACCAGTACAGAGGGCAGGTACAAGGTAATTGTCATGTTTCCGGGTGGGATGCGACAAACTGTGGCCTTGCAATGCTGATGTGCACGACTAGGAGTCAGATAAGTGATTTTAGAGGACACTGCAGAGCTCTGACAGCATCAGATGAGTTGGCATTCCAGAGAGGGGCGCCCTCTGAGGGCTCCGACACCGCTTGCTTTTCTGAGGGCATTTATCCATTTGGGCGTGGACTGAGACTCAGCAGTGGCCTGTGGGGAAGAGCACTCCCAGGGGAAAGACAAACCCGAGGCTGGTGTGACACACGGAAACTCGAGGAGCCCCTTGCACATGGCCCATCTCTCCCATGGGACATAAGCAGAATTTACGGCCTGCACCTTGAAGCCACACGACTCGGCTGAGAGCTTCTCCATGTCAGAAATCTCCCATAATCTTGTGATTTTAGGAAAAAAGGTCTACTGAAAGGAGCAGGTCTCCCTCACACACCAAGCTGACCTCCTCTTCCAGATAGAGGCCATATTTTGAAACCATAAAGGGTGAGAGAGAACTCAGTCCCAGACTTCTCAAGGGCAAGATGCTGTCCTGCAGTTTCACCACTGAAGAGACAGAGATCTGTTAGGTTCTCATTCTAGAGCCCAGGAGGGCCCAGATCCAAAAATGGATAATTGAGGTACAAGTCAGGCCTGGACTGGGTTAACCCATGGCTAGACTGGCCCTTATCCCTTTCTTCTTAGCCCAGAAGAAAGAATTCTTTTCAATGAAAGATATTAGCTGAAGCCTGAACAGTTCTTTTACCTAAAATGTTGAATAAGCCATATAAAAATTACTGATATAAAAGAGGCAAAATCAGTGTAATCAGAATTCAAGAGAAATACAGGCAATAAAAGGAGATGCATATTTTATCCAAATAACAGAACACACACAGATTTGAAAGTAATCACAATTAGAGGCCAGAGGGTGGCATGGTGGTAAAACACGGCACTACAAGACAACCTCACGTGGGAAGGTTTCTGGTTCAAGTCTGGAGACCTCCTGGGTACACTGGGCAGGTCTTTAATCATGATCCCAGCTGGCTAAAGGCTGTGGGTGAACTATGACATCAAGAACCCATTTAGGGGTGCTGTCACTCTCTGGAGAAATAAATAACCAAAAATTAAAAAACCCACTAGGAGACGGTCTTGGTAGCCTAGTGGTTAAGGGAAACAGACCCTGCAAGGCCAGTCACAGTTTGAGTCTCAGCTCTGGAAAGTTCTGATGGCCTGGAGAACTGGAAGAGGGGGATTGCAGCATGATCAGACCTCATGGAGGGTGCTTGTCTCTCTCTCTCAAGTGTGAGTGCGTGTAATCTATCATGAATAAAGACAAAGGAGAACAGAAAGAAAGAAAAGACTGTATCTGAGACACTCCAATGTTCAGAAGTGGGTGAGTAGAGGAGGGTCCAGGAAAGGAAAATGAAGAGTGACTCATGAATCCAGAAGAAAATGAGATGAGTGTGATGTCCCAGAAGCCAGGCGAGAAAATTATTTGGAGAAAGACACACGTCAGCCAAAGTGATCAATGGTAACATCACCCAGTGTGGGATGCACTGACATCACGTGCCTCCCGTGTGGTATGCTGGGGGTACTAAATTGCTTACGTAGTATCTCTGCCCAGAACTGAGAACGTGTATCGGACAAAGCAAAACAGAGGCACATTCAACCAACCAGCCTGGTGCTCTTCAAAATGTCAGCATGAAAAAAAGACAGGCCACCCTATGGCCTGTCTTGTTTTCCAGAAGACGAAAGTGACACAACAATAAATGCAATGTTTGATTCTGTACTGGAGCCTGACTTAGGGAAAAAGAAATGTTGCAAAGGATATTAGGATAATAGTCAAAATATGAATGTTGTCTATTGGGTTATGGTTGATGCCAAGTGTGGCCTATGGGTTCTGAATGTCTAGTTGAGCCCAGAAAGACTCCCTAGGGGGCACTGTATGATTACCTAATACATCTGAAGATGTGTAGACCCTAGAATGCAGCAATTCCAACCTTTGGTAGAAACTCCAGAAAAGTTCTTGCATATATACATCAGAATATGTGTAAAAGAATGCTATACCAGTATTATTTGTAGTATCTGAACATTTGAAATGGCTCAGATATCCCCTATTGATAAAATGGGCTTAAAAAAAATGTTAACACAGTTAGGGCCATGTGGGTTGGTTAAGGGAGCTAGATCGCCAGCTTCGTGTTTAAGGGGGCTGATCACTGGCCAACTGTGGCTCAAATCCTAGCCCCAGAGACGAAAAAACTGTGCTGTGCATGTGTGCATAAAATCCCAGTGGGATGGAGATATGGAGAAGAGACTATGGTGTGATGATACCCCACTGGGGTGTGTGTGTGTGTGATTTTTAGCCCCTCCCTCTTTGGTGAATGCAAATGTTCTCTAACAATTAAAAAAATGATTATGTAATTAACAGTTCTCAAAGTGTGCTCTAAGACCCTCCCCCCCCCCACCCCTGAATCCTCAGAATTCTTCTGAGGGTCTTTAAAGTTAAAACCATATTCATAACAATACAAAAACATTATTTGCCCTTTTTCATACTCATTTTCCATGGTGAAAACTTTCAGAGGCTGCATGTGCGATGCCATCATTCTGACAGCTAATGGAATGTGTGCTTGTGTTTTTTTTCCTTTACTTGAAATACACTTACTCATTATTATTATTATTATTATTATTATTATTATTATTTTGGAGAGGTTTTTGCTATGGGGCGCGTGCGCTCGCCAGACAGACAGAGACATAGAGACAGAAAGCGAGAAATCACCCCTCAGGGGGGATGGTCACGCGCAATCCCTTCTCCTCCATTCTCCTCTCAGGATCCTGGGTACACATGCACACACGCCCGGCGTGAGTTTTAAGCCACCGGGTCCGGGACGCGAACCGCAGTTGACTACGTGGGAGTCCAGCGACATAGCCATTACGCTAACTGCTGGTTCCCCTCATTATTATTTTTTTAGCAGTTCTTTTTTGTATTTCATTTTTTATATATAAACATGCATGTGTTTAACATATAAGTCAGATAAGTCTGGGCGTATGCATATATCCATGGTATCACAATCAAGGTAATAAACATATCTATCACCTCCAATAGTTTCCTGGTGTCCCTGGTGGTTTATTTTTCTTGTAGTAGTAACACTTAACGTAAGATCTACCCTCTTTGCAAGAACTTTAGTGCACAACACCGCTGTTAACCCTAGGCACTATGTCACCCAGCCATCTCCAGAACTTACTCGTTTGGGATAACTGAACTTCATATTCACGGTGCAGTAACTCCCCATGCCCCCAATCCTGGCTCCTCGCATCCACCCTTCTATTCTTTGCTTCCATGCATTTGGCTCTTTTAGATACCTCATGTAAGTGGAATCATGCAGTATTTGTCCTCCAGTGACTGGCTTACTTCACTTGGCTTAATGTCCTCCGGGTTCATCCATGTTGTCACAAATGGTAGGATCTCCTTTTTTAAGGCTGAATAATATTCCATTGTATGTACAGACCACATTTTCTTTATCCATTCATTTGTCGATGGACATTTGGGTTGTTCCCATGGAATGTGTGCTTGTATATTCCTGTTTTAAAGAGTTCTAAGTTTTAATTTCTAATACGGTGATATGAAGAGATATAACTCATATAAATAAAAGTTCTCTGAGGTCTTTAAGGATGGGAAAGATTCCTGAGACCTAAAGTTTAGGAACCACTGATCTATATAGTCACTGCTTTGCTTTCTCTTTTTCCAATACGCTTGCCTAGGAAAAAACCCAACCCTTATTAAATTCAAGTCTCTACCTATTGCATACCTGACCTTGAATAACTGAACATGCTGAATGGTTTCACTTTAAATGATTATAAATCCCAAGACTGTACCATATTTATTTTTCTGGTAATAGACCATGGAATTCAAGTCAGGTCAGGAAGTTAGTGTTCACTTTGGAATTCCCGCTATTACATGAAAAGATTCTGAATTCTTGGTTGGTACCCAGTACATCTTTGTAAAATAAAAAAGAAAACAGACATGAGACAGAACAAGGCTTTAACTGGCTCTTTGAAAGGTTAGAAAATAGGTTTTCTTCTCTTTTCCCTTAGGGCTAGATACAAAAGTCCATGATGCCATCTGGTAAAGAGGTTACCATTTCTGGCCTGAAAGATCTGGACAGAAGAAACCAACCAATTATATTGAACAATTCTGAAAAATCAGATTATGTGGGTCATATAAATGGCTAGCGCTCACAGATCAGGCTTCATGCTAATTTAATGGCTTCTTAATAAATGGATTTTCTTAAGCTATCCTGAGGGACTCCGGGCTATAGAAGTTCTCATCAGGAGGCTCTGTCCTGCCCTTCCACATTCTAGCTTAATTATCCCAATTTAAAAACAAAATTGGGGTGGTGTCAGGGGACAAGGGATCTAATTGTAACTCTGTCCCTTAGGATATGACCTTGAGTTTGTCATTTAAACACAATCTTTTCTTATTTTTTCAAATGTGAGTGATGAAATGATTTAATGACTGTCCTATTTCAGAGAAAGATGAAAGAGATGAATATTATCCAACACATTTTGAGGCTATGGAGGTAGACAGAATTAGACTCTTAATCAACAGCACCACTTTGATGGAGTTCTTGTACATTTGTGGTTTCACGACAATCTTGTGAAGGCTGGTATTTACCACCTCTGACAAATGAGGATGGCACGCCTCAGAGAAGGGCAAGTGGCAGAGGGGAGGCATGAGTCTAGGCTTTGGAGACTTGGCTGCATACACACTGTCATATAGCCCAGAGGAAGAGATCTCTCTAGACTGGCAGGATCCCAGGACCTGGCAATTTATGTCTTAATTAATCTGACCACGTCAACTGAAAATTTAGTAAATGCCAAACCTCGAGGTTTGCCAAGGATCTGAAGATGAGGAAAACCCAATGTAATTCTTGTCCTGTAGGAGCACAATCTTTGCTCGGTCAACCCTAATGTAGTAGGTATGGGAGGTACAAGATACGCCTGGAACACCTTGGCCAGAATATGAAGTAGTGAGCCCAGTCACAGTTACAGGTGTGTGCCTGTAATCCTGGCTATTTAGGGGGTGAAGCAGGAGGATCACGACCAAGCAAAACTGTCTGAAAGCAAACAAAACAAAACAAAACAAAAGCAACAAGAAAATAATGTGGTGCTCAAAGAATGATGGGTTCATGCCAAAAAAGAGCCAATTTCAAGGGGCTTCCACTTGCCAAAGCTGGGACAATTTGAACATCAAAGGGAATAGTGACGCAATCAATAACTTATTGAATAAAATAAGAAACCATAAATCCACACTGATACAACTAAGTGAGTAAGTAATTAAATAGGAAAGATGGGAAAGCTATTACATAGTGCAATCCTAGCTAATAAATGTGTAAGAAATGAGGAAATAACCTGGCAATAATTGATTCATGTAAGACTCATGAATGGGTGCTAAAACTGCTGGCAGAAAGTCTGACGAGAAACAGGACAGTTAGTTTCCAAGTGTTTCTCCACAAGATAATTGATTACAGAACACAAAACAGCAAGTCTGCAGTGAAAAAACTTGGTAGACCAGCTGGAATCAAGGAATCCGAGTTGCAATATGCAGTCATCTCTGGTGATAACGACCTTCTTGGAACACCTTCTGAAGGACCTGCCCGAGAGTGGTTTGCTTGGTTTCTTAGTTTTCCATCACAGATATGCTTTAGGCTGATAAAGCACCATAAACATTTCTCTTTGTTAATGAAAATCTTTCAGTGTTGGGGTCCATTTCTTTTTAAGAGAGAGTTTTGCTATAGGGCACATGCACTTGCTGGGGAGAGGTAGACAGAGACAGTGAGAAGAAAAGTGAGAAATCACCCTCTAAGGGGGATGGTCACGCCACAATCCCTTCTTCTCCATTCTCCTCTTGGGACCTTGGGCACATATGCACATGTGTCTGGTGTGAGTTTTAAGCCACTGGGTCTAGGACTTGAACCACAGTCAACTATGTAAGAGTCCAGCAATGTAACTACTATGCCATCTGCTAGTCCCAGGGTCCATGTTTTTAAGCTTTTCAGGGAGCTCGTTGAGGTCTGTAAAAGCTTCTGCTAAATCCTTCACTGTGAGTTTTATTAGGGCTTCTTCTGTTTCTTCTCCTGTAGTTCACTTTTCTCCTACATCTTCCTCAGCTCTGCACTCCTGTTCCTGTTTCTACTTCTAACAATTCCTCATTCATCAGTGAGTTCATCAGTGAGTTTAAGCCACCAGGTCTGGGACTCGAACCGTGGTTGGCTACATGGGAGTTCAGCGATAGAGCCATTACGCTAACTGTTGGTCCCACCTTGGCAACTCTTTTGAAGTCATGGATGAACCTCTTGAATGTCTTCTTTCAGATGCTATTCATTAACTCCTTGGTGACAAGCAGCATTCTCTATGCAGTCACAAAAGTTGTAATCCTTCCAGAATTGCATCCGTGTTTTCGTAGCTGCAACGGTTGCCTGGTCAAAGGCCTTCCTCAGGGACCGAGTCTTAAAAGCTGCTGTAACTCCTTGACCCACTGGTTGGATTGAAGAGGTGGTGTCTGGAGGGAGAGACACTCCCGATATTGGGATGAAGATCGCCAATAAAAGGAGAATATGTGACAGCATTACCAACATTAAGTAAAATCTTGAAAGGCATTTTATTATACAAGCAGTACTTCTCTATTTTGTTGGCAAAACAATTCAGGAGGCGATCTAGGAAGTGGAGCCGATTCATTCCCAACTTATTGTTCCTGCAATACACTGGCAGTGTGTGCCCACTGACAGGCCTGAAGGCCCTGCGGTTCTCACTGTGCCAGATCACAAAAGGTTTCCATTTGTGGCCTGCAACATTGCCCCCAAGCAAGACTGTTGTCCTATCCTTAAAAGTCTTGGAATCTGGCACTGACTTGGTCTCCTTCTGGACCAAAGTCCTTTCAGTCACCTACGGGGAAGTTTCATCCATATTGATGATTTGCTCTGGCAAGTAAGTTTCTTCTACAATCAGCTTATCTAAAGTTACCAAACATTCTTCAGCTCCTTTAACATCCACACTCTCAGACTCACCATTTACGTTCACATTATGTAATGAATAAATGAATTGTGTAAACCACCCAGAGCTTGCAGCAAATTCAACACTGTAGTATGGTCTAGCCATCTCTTCTACGATCGCATAACACAAAATATTTTGCTTTGGTAGTGATTGTCACGGTGCTGAAGAGAGACACTTCTGCGTTCTTCAGTCTAGGTCGTCAGAAATTTCTCATATCTCTTTTTAATTTTTTTTAAAGAAATTTCTCCTATCTTATATAGAACCTTCTCAAATGTCTAAGTCTCACTGCCTTCAATGAAGCAAAACCAGCCACAGCTCCTGTCACTTTACTCTTGTTCTTCAAGATCAAAGCTATGGTGAACAGTGACCATCACTGACTTTCCACCTTCATGGTCCTTAATTACTTTCACTTTTGTTTCCAGGTCAAACATTTAACATGGCTTCTTACTGGCAACATCAGCAGTGGATTTTGCATGCTTAAGGGTCATGAAGCACAAAACATTAAAGATTAAATCAAGCACAAGAGAAAATGATACAATCAAGAGATGAAAGTGGGTATTTACCCAAAGTATAGAAAAGCATTCAGTTGGAAAGACACTTGAATGTCCATGTTTATTGCAGCATTATTTGCACTTGCTATGACATGGAATCAACCTAGATGCCCAAGAAAGGATGACTGGATTGAAAAAGTGTGGCACATATACCCTATGGAACATTACTCAGCCATAAAAAAACTGAGGTCCTGTCATCTGATACAAAGTGGATGAATATGGAAGATTCAATGCTAAGCAAAGCAAGTCAGACTATGAATGACAGACTTGGACATCCCCACGCAATGTGTACCACATGTGTGCTCTGGAAGACATAAATAGCAACAGAGACAGCAAGTGTCAATACCAGAGACTGTATGGGAGGTGGTGGACAGCTGTGAGTGGGAAGGAGGGAGGGGCTCAGGGAAAAAAAAGACGAGTGTAAAGTTATTGTGTAAAGTATTATCTTTGACTTGCTTGACACGCAATGCATTTATGCTTTGAGAACCCGTATCATGAAAGAAATGGTAGCAAGCACGCGATGGCAAGGGTGCTGCTGCTAGAACACGGCATACTGTTTGACAGTAAATTTTTCTTTTGGTAAGTAGAAGGAATATAAAATAACAACAAAAGTGCAGTATAGTATATCAGACAGTAAGACAGTAGTCTATCACTATGAAGTATTATGTACTACACACAAATGTGTGCTATACTTTTTTCTTTTTTCAAGTTTATTTATTTCATGAGAGGCAGAGTGAGAGAGAAAAAGGGGCATCACCAACAAGGACTTCATGCTGAGATCCACCCCCAGCCTCAGTCACCTGGAATACGGGCACAGGTGTATACCCTATTGACAAGCATAGAGGACCTCAGGATGCAAACCTGGGCCTTCCCCTGTGGCCCAGGCAGCACTGCATCACTGCTGCCCCACTGCTGCTGGCCTGTGCTATGCCTTTATACAACTGGCAGCACTTCCAGCTCCATTATAGCTTGTGGTCCATTGCTGAACAAAATATTATGTGGAGCATGACTGTAGTTTTACTATGCTATTGAGTCGTCGGAAGAGTCATGACGCGTTTTTGCATAGAAAAACAGAAAAATGCATTATGACTTTTCCAACGACCCGGTATATCCTCCACGTAGGAAGGAAAAAAGGGAAACAAATCTTGAATTCCTTTTCGTAGTGGTCTTAGTATCAAAATCCTGAAACTACTTTATATATATGATCCAACTGATGTTGGCTCTCACTGAAGAAGGGAGATGTGAGATACCTTACCAATCTATGAAAGTGGACAATGTTCCAGGATAGCTGTTGGACAGCTTTTCTTCTCTTCCAACACTCATTCCTTCTGCCAGTGGTTTTTAAATTTTAATCTGCAGCAGAATCTTCTGTAGGGCTTGTCAAAACTCAGATTGCTGGGCCTCAGCCTCTGAGTTTCTGGTCTTGTAGGTTTGGGAATTTGCTTATACAGCAAGGTCCCAGGTGCTGCTAACACAACTGGTCAGGGGCTACACTTTCAGAACACAACTCCAGACGGTGTCTTCTGGCCCTCCTGCTTTAAAATTCCATCTGCATAACCTCCAGACTAACATCGGTAGCTTCACTGTACAAATTTACATGAGAAACCTTCCTTAACTCCAGAATCTTAATAAAATTTTCCATCTGACAATTTTTTACATTCCAAGATAATGTGTCTACACCTTAACTCCTGATTCACCTCAACCTCGGCTCCAGACTTGCACTTCCCAGTCTTCTCTGTTTCATTCCGTTCTGTCAAAAGGCTCAGGCTAAAAACCTGGGAGTCATCCTTGACTCCTCTTTTCCCTGGGTGCCATGTCCTAGCAGCAGCTCGTCAGCTATAACTTCGAAATACAGACCGTTTCTCACTACTCCTTCTCTCACTTCCTCAGTCTGTGACACCCTCATCTCTGATCTGTGTAAGTTCAACAGGTTTTTAAATAGTTTCAACACACTGCCTGAGTGAACCTTTTAAAACATGCTTCAGTTCTCATTATTCCTCTGCTAAACACCTGCAGTAGCTTCCCGTCTCACCCAGGTTAAAGTCAAGGCCCTTATGCAGACTTACTGATGCCTGCACGATCTAATTCCTTATTACTTCTCTGGCCCAATTTCCTACCACTCTTTGATGCTGCTTCTTTAAAAAAAATTTTTTTTGGCCATAGGGCACATGTACTTGCTGCAGAGGCAGGCAGTGAGAGGAAAAGTGAGATGTCACCCCCCACAAGGGGATGGCCATGCCACAGTCCCTTCTCCATTCCCCTCCTAGGATTTTCGGCAAGCACACAAGCATGCCTGGTGTAAGTTTCAAGCAGTTGAGTCCTGGATTTGAACTGCAGTTGGCCACATGGGAGTCCAGTGACATAACTGCTAGGCCATCTGCTGGCCCCTCCTAATACCACACTTTTTGTTGTATACACTAAGCCCTGCCTAGCTTCTCACTTCATCTGATTTTAGTTTCTTGACGTATGCCCTGTGCTTCAGCTTTCAGAACCATTCTTCTTCTTCACTTTTTAATGAGAAAGGGGGAGGGATCTTTAAATTGTTGTTAGAGGGCACCTGTGCTCACCAGAGACCGGGAGAGGGGAAAACGAGAACGCACTCTTTGGGGGATGGCCACAATGCAATCCCTTCTCCTCCATTCTCCTCTCAGGATTTTTGGGCATGCACACATGCATTCTGTGTATTTTTCTTTCTTTTTTAGACTTATTTAATTTATTACTGCTTTCTAATTTGAAGAGAGAAAGAGAGGGAACTTGAGAAAGCGAGCTGCCAGGTCTGGGACACAAACCATGGTCAGCCACGTGGGAGCCCAGCGACCACCACACCACCTGCCAGCCCTGCCAGCATATTTTTCAAGCTGGGACTCAAACTGCTTAGTTGACCATGTGGGATAAGGCTGCCGTAACCGCCACATCACTGGAGGGCCCCAGCAGGGTATCTTTGACAGGGCATCTTGCCATGCCTTAATCCCCCTGCCCCAGCCTCCCAGGATCACAGGTGTGGATCACCACACCTGGCCCATTTAAGCTGGTCTGGGAATTGAACCCAGGCTTCCCAAGTGGCCCCAGACTCACACAGTGGTGCTCTACTTCTTGTGCCACTGCAGCTGGGCCTATTTTGGGCTAACTCTTAAATACTTCAGTCTATTTTTTTTTTTTTACAACTATTTTAATAAGCACCTGTTTTTGTAATACACATAAATTTAAAATTTAATATCACCCAAGAAAAACTCACCGTACTTACTACATGCAAACAATATACAACATTTTGTGGCTAATCCAAATAAAACCTGAGGAAGTGACTTACATCGATTGGGCCTCGATTGCCTTAAAAAGTAACGGCATTAGAGTAGAAAATGATTCTTATTTCTTGAGAGTTTAGTGTGTGCCAGTGATTGCTGGACTCTATGAACCCATTTAACTCTAATCTATGACAACCCTGTGCGCGGCTCCTACTATTGCCCCCAGTTTAAAGGCTAAGAAACAAAGGCTAAGAGAGGTGAAAAACTTGCTCACAATCACACAGTAAATCGAAGCCAGCTGCAGAAGGAAGCCAAACTAGCAACTTTTTCTACCTTATCTTTGTTCATATCTCCTCTCCCCTAATACAACTAGATTCCCTTCTGTGCCTAGTATCCTGCCCACCCAGTATGTGCAAGAATTTCAGTATTTTAGATGAATTTACTGCATTTTCAATTTGCAATGTCGTGTATTATGTGGAAAGGTGCGTGTAGGTCAAGAGATGGATATCACTAGGAATGACCTGATAAAAACTTCATAATGTGAAAAATACCATGAACACATTATTTTTTTCTGAATACACTTGAGGGTGAGCTCCTATGAAAGATAGTCAAGATGAGAACTTGAAAAAACATTTTTTAGTTTGCAGTGGGCATGTGCACTTGCTGGAGACAGAGAGGGAGGGAGAAAACACTCCTTTTAGGAGTCTGGACATGCATGCACATGTGCTCAGTGTGTTTTTCAGGCTGCTGGGTCTGAGACGTGAACTGCTCAGTTCAGCCATGTGGGATCCAGCTGCCTTAATCACTGACTTGTCCCAGAGGACATTTTTTTAAAGACAGGTCTTATGGTTTGGGTAATGTCTGTCCCCCAAAGGTTTGTGTTTTGGAATTTGGTCCCCAGTGTAACAGAAGGTAGTGATGCCTAGCTGGTGGTGACTGCATCACGGAGGCACTGGTCTTGTGAGTGGATTAATGCTGCCTCATAAGAGACTGAGTGTGTTCTAGCTGTCATGAGAAGGGGTTGGTTCCTGTGCAAGAAGGCTGTTATGGAAGGAAGACGGTGGTTCCGGGTTGATCTCCCTGCATGCCACCATCCTTTCTACTTCTGTCGGCCACGCTGTGATGTAAGCCAGTGTGATGCCAGCCCTACGTGTTTAGACATTCCAGCCCCCAGAACTGTGAGTCAAATAAACCTTTACATCTTTATGAATCACTCTGGCTCAGGTACTTGTTAATAATCCAATAATGAACTAAGATCATCATGATCCTCCTGCCTCAGCCTCTCAGTAGCTGGGACTACAGGTGCACTACCATGCCTGCTTTGTCAGACAGGTGTCGCTATGCTGTCTACACGGGCTGTGAACTCATGGTCCTCTTGCCTCTTTCTCCTGAGTTGCTGGGACCATGCCTGGTTTTAAGAGTAGTTCAGGAATGAAATATGGCCCTCCCATGTGGTTTCAGGTTGCTGAGTGGCAGCGTCAAACAGCACACATTACCGTGGCTGGAACAAGAACATTTTATTTGAGATATGTTAATGTAATTCTGAAAACACACACACACACACACACACACACACACACACAAAAGAAAAGTATGGTGGTACACTGCTACTTAAAAGCACAAGTATCCAGAAAGGCACCATAAGCCCCAATCCCAACCAGTTTTCGGGTGGTATAAAGCAGAGGGAAAGACGACTAGAGACTGTACCAGGAGGATGGAAAGCGAGGACAGAGCAACTTGTATGTGCTCAACGTACCCTTCCCAGTGCCCCTAGGTGGCATTTCCAGTCCCTTTAATGCCATGGAAGTTAAATTTGCCTGGAATATCTCCATTGACATAGCTGGCTGCACAATCATGTATACAGGTGGGACTACTCAACTGGAAGTGACTTTCCTGTGACAGCCAACTGCATTTTATTTTCTAAGGCTGAAAATCTGATAGGGACTGAACATCTGATAGCCTGAAAAGCTGACTTCTGACCAGATGTGCAATAACTTGTTTTTTAAAGAAAGTTTCTTTCTTTCTTCTATGAGTAAGAGAGTCAGAGAAAGTGAGAGAGACAGAAAGTGAGAGACACAGAACTACCAATAGGGTCTTGAAGACAAGATCCACCCTCTGCTTTGGCCAGCCCATGGTCATGGGCAGTGCATGCTTGGTGTACTCAGAGAGGTCTCTGGATGTGAACGTGAAACCTTCCCACGTGGGGCAGCCTGGCAGAGTTTTTACCACTGCACTATCATCCAGCCCCCAATAGCTATTATTAGTGCTATGAGGGACCCCTCTCCCTCTCCTGGGCCTTTTCACCCCCAGGTATTCCAAACGCATCACAAATCACCAGCTGCTGGTTTAAGGGCCCTGCAGTTTCTGGTAGGTCTCATTACCTTCCTAACATATCACAGTTAACACTGAAGTAACTGGCCGAATCTTAACCAAAGTACCTCTAGATGGAGGAGGATATGATAAATAGTGAGTCTGAAGACTACATATTGGATATAAGTTTCATAAAACTCTAATTTTCACTTGAAAGCATATGTTTATCATTGACAGCAAATGCTTCCCTGAAATGACCAGCTTAGTTCATTTTGGAGAAAATACCTGCCAACTATCCAAATTTAGTTGTTCTCTCTTTCAAGAAAAAGACAATGTTCCATTTAAAGAGTGGCTAATTCACGTTGCAACCCAAACAATCACACAGTATTTTTTTTTTTTCCCTTAGACCATCATATTTGCATAATTTAAAGATGGAGAAACTGAAGAGGTTAAAAATGTTGCCAAAGCTAGCCTAATTTGGATTTTTGTTCTCTAAAGTCTATGCTTTTTCTACTATGCTATTTTGAAACCAATGACAAGAGTGTATCCCAAATAATGCAAAAAAGATAAAGAACTAAACACGCCTAGTTATAAGAATAAAGAACATTAGGGTCTGTAGCCCCCTGGGTTTCTCTCAATAATCCTTAGCTAGGAGTCGTAGCTGCCCTGAGAACTCATAACTGGACTTGTCTTCTCTGCATCCACACTGGAGCACATGGAACTGAAAACAAATTCATAAAATGTAAGCTGGCCCCACCTGGATGTGTGCATGTGTCTACATGACATAGAACATGGACGGGAAAACCCATTTGGTCTTTCCATTTCCTGGACTGGAACCTGATTTTCATTCATGGCAGTGTATCCTCGGCCTTGACACAGTCATTTAGAGGACCTGTTCTTTATTAGCTTTGTTCAACTTGGCTGGCTTCAGCTATGTGCTTCCAGCTGGGCTGATGCCAAGGCTGAAATTCCACTAAATGCTTAAGAAAGCATAGGCTGCCTCCTGCTTCGATCTAGCTTAGCTCCCACTTTTGGTACTGCGTGTCTGGCTCCCTCTCCTCCCCTTAGTTTTCATTCCTACAGCTCAGTTAATACTCAAGTTAACTGCAGAGAAGAGGGCTCTATGTTTGCAGAACATGGTCTGCTAATATGCCCAGACAAATCTAGGCCACTCAGAGAGGTGGCATGAAAGCACACTGTGAATGAAGCATCTGCTAATCACCCACAGGGTCAAATGACTAGGTTTCAGCTTTCTTTAGCATAAGATGATAAATTTTAAAAGCTTACAATCAGGGCCAACTGGTGGCATACTGGTTAAGAAGGCTGAATCCCACGCGGTCAACAGTGCAGTTCGAGTCTCAGACCCAGTGGCTTGAAAAACATGCCAGGTGTATGTGTGGGCATGTCCAAAGTCCTGCAAGAAGGATGGAGAAGGGATTGCAGGGTGACCATCCTCCCAGGAGGTGCTTTCTCACTTTGTTTCTCTCCCTCTTTCTTTCTCCAGTGAACATATGTACCTCAAAGCTTGAACAATTATTGTACGTTAATAAAATAATCATTGCCAACTCCCATTCCCCCAAATTTAAACAAAGCATGCCTGTCTCAAGTTTTAAGTCATACACACACACACACACACACACACACACACACACACAGCTTCTGAATTTTATAACCAAGTATCCCAGACTTGTTCCAAGTTTAGCAGTTGCTGAACATCAGAGCTGGCTTGGCCCCAGGGCACTTTGGGAGCTAAAAGGGATCCAGGGAGAGGCAGCGAACAGCTGGCACACTGGAGTGCCCTCGGGTTCCGGTCAACCTGGGACCAGGGAGCAGACAGTCGCAGGGTCACTGCTAACTGCTCCAAGGTCATTAAGCTATACGGTACTGCAAAGGCGGAAACATCCTTCGAGGAGATCTAGTCAGTCTCTCGCACACAGAGTGACTCGCCCAAAGATAAAACAGGTTTGTGGCTCAGGCAGGACTAGAACCTGATATGACAACAAACAGTTTCCTTCCTTCCAATTTCTGGTCAGGATCCGGAAGTTAAAATCCAGGGTGTTGGGCCCAGCAGGTGGGATGGAGGCTAAGGCGCTGGATCCCACTGACTCTGCAGTTGAAGTCCTGGACCTGACATGCTGGGTGCATGTGTGTGTGCCCAAAATCCTGAGAGAAAAAATGGAGAAGGGACTGTGGCGCAGCTAGCCCCTCTAGGAGGGGATTTCTTGCTTTCTCTGTTTCTCTCTGATGAGAGCACATGCCCTATAACAAAACAAAACAACCCCTAGCGGGTCAAATAAAGCTTTGAAAAAGACAGCTCAAAGACTGGGGACAGTAGAGGGGAGCCACGAGTGAAGGCAGTATGCTCAAAGTAACCCGACTGTCAGCTCTACTCAGAAGTCTCCACGGCCCCTCCGACACTCGTATACCAACAAGAGCCATGCCACTTAATTGTATCTTAAAACAATTACACCTAGTTCCGATCGCTCAGGAAGATGAAGGTCTGTGTGTAAGAGAACACAGAGCCGGCTCCATGGCCTAGTGGTTGACAGCTGGAGCCACAGGGCTGACCGTGCAGTCTCAGTGTGGTCTGGCTCCAGGGCCCTGGGGAGCAGGCGGGCCTGTGTACGTACGCGTGTGCCAACATCCTGAAAGGAGGGAGAGATGGAGGGGAGGGACTGCGGCATGGCCACGCCCCACGGGAGATGCCTTCTCTTCTCTCTCTGGCAAGTGCGCACGCTCTCTAAGGGAAAAAAAAGGCACGTTAAACGAATGTGGGGGTGTCAGTCGGCGGGGCAGTGGTAAAGGGGACGCACTGTGACGCAGTTCTGCAGGAATGCTCAGCATTCAGCTCCAGGGGTGGCCCGTGAAGGGAGTCTGACCGAAGGCTGGGGTGCACCACCGCGTTCAGACCCCATGCTGTCTCTGTCTCTCCCTCTCTGTCACTCGTGAAAACAACAAACAATAAATAAATGAATGCTGGTATTTTTTTCCTACTTACCACGAGCGAGAAACCTTTTCATCTTAAATTTTAAAATATTTGTACACTAATGACCAGAAGGTAGGAAGGAGGGGGCAGTACGATTTAGACAGAGAATGGATTTACACACAGGGAACATCTTGTTTTGTGAAATGAACTGAGTAACCGCATTGTTTCCACATTGGATCACTTGCTCCTGAGCCAGGACACCGAGATGGCTAAAGCTCTGCTTTATGGAGACAGTGGGACCGACTGAGGGCGGAGGCAGGAAGGAGCGTGCTGCCGGAAGGCTGCTGGAATGATGTTCTGGAAGTGCCTGCTGGAATAAGGTCTCTCTCTACCTTTCCAGGCTGGTCCTTCTGGCCATCTTCTGTTAGAAAGCCACTGTCTCCAGAGAGACACAGAGGAGGGAAACAGGCAGCAGACTCCTCTGGACGCGCCAGCCATGCAGGGAGTCACGTTTCTTACCAGCGTGGTGCGCAGCCAGGAAGGAGCGCGTGTCCAGCCATTCCTGGACTCAAAGCATCTCAGCTCTGACTCTGGAGAACCGCTTAACTGCTCCAGGAGATTCCCAGTCCGAGAAGAGAATTCTCTAGGTGAGGACGTGAGAACTCAACCTACCGACTGAACAAAGCCCAGAGTACCACGGGTTACCCTGCTTAGCCTCATATAAACAAAAACGATTCTACTACGGGTGCCGAAGCACCTCTCTTCCTGTGGCTTCCCAGGTTGGACCTACGGAGCTTGAGGAGGGGTGGCCGTGACTTCTCACCTGTGCCCATGGCACTTGCTCCTGGCCACATCTCACAGAGTGGCACTTTCCTGAGCCAACAAGTGTGTCTCCTTACCTGCCCCGTGCCCTTCACCTCAGTGCCACTGTCCTAACCATGCAACTCTCACCTCTTCCTCAGTCACAAGTACCACCGTGCAACCCATTTCCCACAGAGCAGCCCAAGTGACTTCTTTTAGATAACAGCTTTATTGACATATAATTCACATACCTTACAATTTGGCGTTTTTTTTTTTTTTAACATATTCACAGGGTTATGCAAACATCATCCCTACCTAATTTTGAAAGTTTCTTTTATTAGCCCCAAAACAAACCCCATGCCCACTAGCAGTCACTGTCCCTTCCCCCGACTCTGCCGCCTCAGCCCCTGGCACCTACTGGTCACCTGCCATCTACTCATTGCTGTAACGGCCTGGTCTGGACGTTCACAGGGTGCAGTGCAAGGCTCTGAGCGGCTCTGCTCACTGAGCATGATGGTTTTGAGGGTCGTCTGTGCTGAGGCAGGTATCAGCACATCGCTCTCGTGTTGCCGGTGTCACATTCTATGGGTACACCACATTTTACTTTGATAAACAGTTGACAGAATCATCTGATACTGTCTTCTCTCTTTTCTCTCTCTCTCTTTTTTTTTTTGGAGAGGTTTTTGCTATAGGGCGCATGCGCTCGCCAGAAAGAAAGAGAGAGACAGAGAGACAGAAAGCGAGAAATCACCCCCCAGGGGGGATGGTCACGCTGCAATCCCTTCTCCTCCATTCTCCTCTCGGGATCTTGGGCACGCACGCACACGCGCCCGGCGTGAGTTTAAGCCACCGGGTCCGGGACGTGAACCGCGGTCGACTACATGGGAGTCCAGCAACATAGCCATTACGCTAACTGCTGGTCCCTCTCTCTTTTTCTAATTGCCAGGAAGCGTGAATGCTTGCCAGAGAGAGGGAGAGAGACAGAGAAGGCACCGCTGTCCTGTGGGCCCGGTAATGGCGGAATCCCTCAAGATTTGGGGCACAAATGCACAGGTGCTCACTCAGTCTGTTTTCAAAGCCACTGGGGTCGGGATTCAAACTGCGTGGCCACTGGACCCAGCTCCCTATGCATGGTGCTTAGTCACTGTGCTGTGCGCTGGCCAGATACTGCCTTATTTCTTGATTTTCCTGTTCCCTTCCATCTCACCCCACTGAAGTGGAAGTGCCACAGGACAGGTCTGTGGTTCTCTGCTGTATCCCCTCAGCTGGGTTTGGACTTCCTGGCTACTGTGAATAGCGCTGCCATGAACATGCATGACACATTTTTGTGTGGCCATGTTTCCTGTTCTCTGGGGTAATGCCTGTGAGTGGGACCACCAGGTCACACAATGACGCTACGTTTAACATTCCAAATAACTTCCAAACTGTTTTCCCAAGTGGCTGCAGTGTTTTACAACCTTATCAGCAATGATGAGAGTTGCTGCTTTTTCCACATCCTTGACAATACTTATCTGTCTTTTGATTATAGTCATATCCATGAGTGTAAACTAAAATTTTTTTTTTAATTAAATTTTGCCAGCATGTGTGTATGCTTACCATAGAGGCAGAGAGGAGAGAGAGAGGGAAAGTGAGACAGCACCCCCTCCCAATGGGGGATGGCCACACCACAATCCCTTCTCCTATATTTCTCACTCCTTTTGGTATTCTGGGCATGCACACACACGTGCCTGGCCAGTGCTTCCAGCACTGGGTCCAGGACTTGAACTGTGTGGTGAGCCATGTGGGAACTAGCCAGCTTAACAACCATACCACCGGCTGGCCTGCAAAGCGGTATTTCACGGTGCCTCTGATTTGCATTTCTCTGATGGTGATGTTGAGCTTATCGGCCATCTGTATGCAGTCTTTGGAGAAATATCTATCCACATCTTTTGGCCACTTGTACATAAGGTTGTCTTTTGGATTGATGAGTTGAAAGTGTCCTTTTACACCCTGTATACAAGTCCAAGTGGTTTTAAAAATGCAAATCAGGGAACCAGCAGTTAGCGTAATGGCTATGTCGCTGGACTCCCATGTAGTCGACCACGTTCACGTCCCGGACCCGGTGGCTTAAAACTCACGCCGGGCGTGTGTGCGTGCGTGCCCAAGATCCCGAGAGGAGAATGGAGGAGACGGGATTGCGGCGTGACCATCCCCCCTGGGGGGTGATTTCTCGCTTTCTGTCTCTATGTCTCTCTCTCTCTGTCTGGCGAGCGCACGCGCCCTATAGCGAAAAGCCTCTCAAAAAAAAAAAAAAAAATGCAAATCAGGTCTTGTCCCTCTCCTACTTAGTATACCCTCCACCGGCTCCTCACCACGTTCAGGATAAAAGCCCAAATCCTGTCTGCACGGCCCTGCGTGATGTGGCGCCTGCCCTTTCGCCGGATCACGGTGCCCCATTTCCGTGCACGGACAGTGCGTCCTCGCCGCGCAGTCTACGCTTTGCCCTCGGACACAGCGCTCATTCCGACCCAGCACCTCTGTGGGCTGCCCTCCGCGTACCTGGAGTTCTCTTCCCCCGGGGCCGCATCCTCCTCACTCAGGCCTCAACTCAAGGCTGACTTCTCACATTTTCCAGGAGAGAAATTCTGTCTAAAACAGCTCCCCCCCACAAGGAAACTTTTAGGGATGATAGATATGTTTTGACTGTGGTAACGGTTTCATGAATGTGAGTGTGTCAAGTATATATATAAATATATGTCAAAACTTTTCAAGCTGTACACTTTAAATATGTGTCCCTTATAATTCAATAAAGCTATTAAACAAAGAAGTCCCTTTATAACTTTACCTTTATTGCCACTATCTTACTTCTTTGAGGGAAATCATCTTATTTCTATCTATAGAAACTACCTATCGGAAATTGCCATATTTTAAAAACGTAAATGTTTGCCTCCTGCCTCACCCTCCTAAAACGGAAGTGCCACGGGGGTGGGACTCGTGCGTGTTTGTCACTGCTGTAGCCGCAGCTCGGCTGACAGTCAGGTGCTCCCTAAACACTGGCTAGTAAAATGAAAGAACTCAGCAGAGCTTTTGAAAAAAGATCTTCAGACAGCAGAAGGGGTGACCTTCCCTGCCCTCGGATTCATCACTACTTTTTTAGACTTAAGAAGATGAGATTATTATTCTTTATTAAGAACAATTCTATAAAAATCTATCCTGGATGGTCTGTACCACTGCCATTCATCGTAAGCACCATTTAGAGTTCATTTAGTCTGTGTGACTGTTCTAGTGCGTACATATACTCTCCCACTGGTAGGGGTTAGTTTTATAATAATAGTTCTATAATGATGATGATAATATAGCACATTATAATAACAAGTTAGTATAATACACACTATTAGTAAGTATAATACATTATATAAAATAATAATAGTGGCAGTAATACAATAAAACAATTACTTAGTACTTGCTGTTTGCCAGATGTAAGCATTTTACCCATGGAATCTCATTCATTCCTCACAGTAATTTTCTGAAGTCGGTGTGCTTTTACAGATGTGGAATTGGGAGGTTAGAAAGGCAAATTAACAGCTCAAAGCCGCAGTGTGTAAAGGCAGAGCCTGGGACTCACACTCACATCCGTATCTCAAAGCCCACACATCCTCCATGCTTCTGGAGCATTTCTACCACTGTGTTACTCCGGCTTATCTACAAGGAAGAGGTGTACCTTGAGAATGATACTACTTCACACTCTGAAGGAGGTTAGGGTCTAGAGTAAGAGAGGTAAGAAGCTAGCTACCGGAGATAAACCACGGTATTTAGAACAAGAAATCTGTCCCCAAATCCCAGGCCTGGCTTCATTTGACCCTTAACTCGTACTGTGTCTAGCTCGTCTCTGGAAGACCTCGGCCGGTAGCTAGGCTGGTGGTCCTGCTCCTCCCTGCTCCCTGCGGACGCTCCCTGGGGTAGCGGATGCTGACCATGACACCCCTGGGCCATCTCCCTGTCATCTGGGTCCTGGTTCCGGGGCCTGTAGGTGAGCCTTTACCTTTGGTGCCAGGCGGCTGCAGGTTGTCTCCAGTCAAGGAACACCAGCCCACAGGGAAGATGTCCCGGGAGTCGAAGCGGCACCAGTAGTCAAAGGCCCCTCGCCACCCATCAAAAGTGACAAGCACCTCTGAGCCCCGAACCTCCCCAATAGTGGCTGGGCAAATGAAATGAGGGTTCTTCCTGTCCACAGCTTCTAGCTTCATTCCCATTTTGAAGAAGTTGTGGGAAGGTGATGGTGGCTCCTAGATAAGAAAAAGAAATATACAAACCTAGACACAGGAGAGAGGCTGAGGCCAACAGACTGCTGATTCATTCGGAGGGTTAAAGTGACCGCTACGTAAGAGTGACCGTGGACATCTAGTCCGTCTTTTAAGTGAATCTGAAAGTATGCCTCAATATTACTTAATCCTAACATTTTGACATCTTTGCTTCCGACTTTTTTTTTTTTTTAAAAAAAAGGAATAAAAGGTTACAATCTCCCTTTGTCCCTATCCCATTTCCGTGACCTTCACCTACCACAGAGGTAACCATTATCCATGCATGTTGTTATACTTTACTATATATGTGTATATAGATGTATTTGCATGCTCTTAAATTTTATATAGATGGCACATGTCATTCTACAACTTGCTTTTTTGTTCAACATTTTGTTTTTAAATGTATTCACACTGATAAATTTACCTCCAGTTTAATAACTAATAGCATCCCATTATATGTATGCAGCATGGTTTATTCATCTGCTTGATGGACATGTAAGGTTGTTTCCAATTATTTACTATTTCAAAAGTCTGTGTGTGTGTGTGTGTGTGTGTTTTAAAGATCAAGTAGCTGTGACTGCAGGCATGCGTGCCACTCAGTTTCAAAGGATTCTTCCTGCACTGTTGCTCTGTACACAGGTGGGAGGGTTTCTTTAGGATACATAGTTGGCACCCTATAGCTGTGAGTTCTAAATACAGAATGAAAATCCAAATGGAAAGTCTCGTTGCTGAGGGCCAATGCTGGTTGAACCTATAGACGGGGAACTATAAAAATGAAAGGCTGACTGCAAGAGACTTGGGCATCCTCAGAGTTCGGTATCTGTGGGGGAACCCTGGAGCAGATCCCCCATGGATACTGAGGGACAACTGTACATCTAGGAGTAGAATTACTGGGTTATAGGGTAGATACATACATCCTCTGCTTCATCAAATATTGTTAAATTGCCTTCCAAAGGGTCTGAATGTCAAGCCGTGTAGAGTTCTTGGGTACTGATTTGTTACATAGTTTCAAAAAAATGTGATGTGCACTCTGGTCTGCCTCCTTGGTCTTACTAATACTGTACCAACAATATAGTTTCACTAAATGGATAGCTGGTAAAAAAATAGTCCCCCTACTTGTTAGTCTTCAGTATTGTTTTGGCTATCCTCTCTTTTTTACCTTTCATATGAATTTTGATCAGCTTTCCAAGTTCCGCAGAAAAATATTAGAATTTTAACTGGAATTGTAATTAATTTATAGATCAATTTAGGAAGAAACAGCCTTTGTTATGTATGATCTTGAGCCTTCCTATCCATGAACATGATACTCTTTTCCATTTGTTAAGACTTCCTTAATGCAGATTCGTTCTTTTATATACAGTTTTCAATCCCATCTATAAATATCTCATGCTTTTTACTAACATTTTTCTAGGTATAATTCTATTGTTAGCATAAGTAGTATTTAAAAGTTTATTTTCAAACCATTTGTTGCAGTTAATTAGAAATGAATTGATTTTAAAATATTGATCAACTGAGTTGAAGCATTATCTAATGCTGATGAACTTCCCACTTCTTGTTTGGCTCATTTTTATTGAGATTTGTATTAAAATATGTCCTAGTGACTGTGAACTTTCCAATTTTGCCATGTAATCTGGTAAAGTTTTGCTTTATATACTTTGAAGCTGTCGTTTTTAGAAGTATGTACATTTAAAACTGCTTCATGGTCTTGGTGATTACCATTAGCTGGTGACTTCTCTACTGCTTTTGCATGTCCTTTGATTTCAGTACAGTTCAGAGTAGCTCTAAGCACTTTTATGTTGTTATGTTTCAGCAGCCTCTTGTACAAACAGAGCTAGATTTTAAAAAACAACTAACTCATGTCTGATTAAACTGAGTTTAAGCTCATTTTTGTGATAATTGATATATTTGAATTGATGACTGTCTTATTATCTGTGTTCCCATTTAATTTCATTTTTAAAGCTTCTTTTTCCAATCAACTGAGTTTTCTTTCCTTTCCTCCTCTTCATTGATTCAGAAATGAACATTCTGTTTATAATCTTTTGGTGGATCCCCTCAAGAGTTTAACTACATGGTTAATACAACAATGTGTAAAATTCATCTTCACTTACAGCCTCAAGCAATATAAGAACTTTGGATTATTTTAACTCCTCCTAAATTTCTACTTTGTTGTACTACCAATTTATCATTTTTGCTATTATGGTTGGTATACCTGAGACAGGCAGTGTGCGTGGTTAGCTTTATCCAGCGTCAGCCGCCCTCTTTCCTCATTACCTCTCACATCTCATTCTTTCTGGCTCAACTTTCTTCCTGAAATATTAAGTTGCTCTTTTAGTGGATGTATTAGTGTACACTTAGATTGGTTGTTTAAATTTTTGGATTTTTCCTTGCTTCTGAAATAATAATATAGCTAGATGTAGAATTTTAGGGGAATGACTGTTTCCTCTCATTTCTCTGAAAATGCTATTCCATTGTCTTCCGGTTTACACTGCTGCTGTCAAGACCTGTGCTGTTGGCTTAACTGTAAATCCTTTAGAAGGTGTTCTGTTTGATTACTTGCTCACACCTTTTCTTTTGACTTTATCTTCCTATATTTATACTATGATGCTTTAAGTGTGTATGTGTCTTCACTGCATACTTTGTTAGTAACTTTTCAAATACTGACATTTTATTCTAACTAGTCTTTCTGAATTTCACGTTCAATGTATATTGAACCTTCTAATATATGTATATTGGACCTTCTACTATAAGTTATTTTATTAAACTTTCTTTCCTTCTTTAAATTTGACCAGAGAGGGAGAAAGAGAGAGAAAGAGAGAGAGAGAGAACGCAAGCCACCAGGTCTGGGACTCAAACTGCGGTCAGCTATATGGGAGTCCTGTGCCCTTAACCACCATGCCACCTGTTGGAGCTGAACCTTCTAATATTTTTATCTTTGTGTTTTCTCTATTTTCTACTCTTTATCTCTCTATGGTGCAATCTGGGAAAATCCTTGACACAGCTTTTGGTTAATTCCTCTTTATGTTTAAATTACGTATCAGGACATCTGGAAAGTCATGATGCATTTTTCAATGAAAAGAGGGGCCATGATTTTCCTGACAACCCAATAAACACCTACGTATGCATTTTTAATTTCAGTGGTTGACATTTCTGCAAGTTTCATGTGTAGAAATTCAGTTTGGTCTTTTTTCAAACCTGTCTTTTAAAAAACAATGTTTTGCATTTTTTCTCATTTTTTATTCTTTTAGTATACTAGTCATTTTCAAATACTTTATTTATATCTGACATTTCTCTTAACCTAAAGTGCTTGAGATTATGTTAATATGTGGTGTGTCTACTGACTCCCCATTATGTCAGATTTGTTCTGAGAATTTTGAAGAGCTTTGTAATTCTAGACTGCATGCTCATCTTTAGTGGTACTTCACTGTGGGACTTCTGTGACATCAAACCCTCTAGAGAGATTTTGGGTTTGCTACTGTCAGGTACCCAGAAATGTCTCCATCCAACCTGAGTTCCTAGGCAACACAGTGAGTATCTGACCCTTGCTTTTCTTTCTTCATTTTTAGCCTCTAGAGTTTTCTTATTCCTGGTAAGCTCAGCAAAGCACTGAAAAGAATATTTTTTGATTTCTCTACCCTTCCCCCGTATTTTGTAGTAAAAAAGGTTTTACACTGCCCAATTTACTATATTTCGGAGACCAGAATGCTCTCAGGGTTTGGATTTAACTAGTAGCATAGGGAAACATAATTCAGTCCCTTTTTCAGTAAATCTCACCCCATTAGAGCATTCAACTGATAGCAGAGGGAATGTCTTACCTTTTGAGAAACATGGACAAAGACAGGTATGGGTCCCTGCTCTGTCACTGACTAGCTACGTGATCTTGAGTGAGTTTCTTACTCAGACGTACCTGTTTACTTAACTATTAGATGGAAATAATAATTTTTGGTTCACAAAGTTAGCTGTGGATAGTAAATGAGACAGTAGATTTAAAGCCCCAAACATATTGTAGACGCTCAAAACATAGTCTCTTTCCCTTCTTTATGTTTTGAACATGGACTCTACTTGGATGGCTCCATGGCCTAGTTAAGGGAGCAGGATCCCACGTGGCTGACTAGGTGGTTCAAATCCTGACCCTGGTAGCTTGAGAAATACACTGAGTATATGTGCATGTGTACCCCAAATTCTAACAATACGAAAAAATGGAGAAGCAGGGATTGTAGTGTGACCACATCCCATTGAGAGGTTCATTCTCTCTCTCCTATTCTTTGGTAAGCACATGTACCCTTTATCTCTTTGGCAAACTAAGAGAAAAAGAAGAAGAAGGACTCTATAACACTCTATGATTTATAAGAACAGCTAGCATCTATCTATATATCTATAATTGCCAGAATGCACACGCACTTGCTAGAGAAGGGGAGGGAGGAGAAAGCACCCCCCCATTTCTCCATCCTGCTGGGATTTTGGGCACACGTGCATATGTGCCTGGCATATGTTTCAAGCTGTTGGGGCCAGGATTTGAACTGTAGTTAGCCATAAGAGATCCACCTCCCTTAACTGCTAGGCAATGGGCCAGCCCCAAGAATAGCTCTTTAGGATTTGTATTATGTTTTATATGTTCTGCTAATAAACACATTTTAACTTCTTAACAGCTCTGTAAGATAGGAAGAGTCCTACTTTACAGATAAGGTCAAAGCTTATTTTTGGCAGCTGGGATCCTCAAAACCAGGAATACTGATTTGTAGTCTAATATATTCCTCCGGGAATAACTACTGCTTCATAAGGTATTGAAAACCCTTCTACTGAACTAGTTTCTGAGAAGGCATATTCAGTCCATAAATGTAACGTATCAACAGATATTAGCGGCTCAGGAACTGAAAGAACGTAAGTATTTGCCCGTAAGAGTTTGGAGCTGGTGAAACCTGAAGGACGGCGTACCTTGTGGAAAATCCTGATGGGAGCCATCTCTGCTCCATTTAGTGTCTTCAAAAGGAACATGGGCCAAGAGGAGGCATTCAGCCGAAATCCTGCAGCAAACATAATGAGCAGCAGATTAAAAATACGCTTCAAAGGGAATGGTGATAGCGAGTTCTCCCTGTGGAACCCAGCTACTTCTGCCACCTATGCTGTGACAGTCACAGAATCAGAGACTGTTAGCAAAGGACTGAAAAGTGAAGTGGAAGCAGTGCCTCATTAGACAGATGAGGAGAATGAGGCACACAGGAGGGAACATAACTTGTCCAACGTAACACTGCAAGGGAAACGGCACAGAGTCTCCGGACCAAGCTCCCTGGTTTCAACACAGGTATTACAGAATACATACCACAACGCCTAGGAAGCTTTCCTCGAAAAATCCAAGATGTGAGATAAGACTAACAAATACTCAGAGATGATCTATGCAGTAGAGAAGGAAAGGGGACAGAAGCTTCTTAAGCAGAAACCAAATATGTCAGCTGATAAACCCAATATATGTCACTTTTGTTTCCTGCAATATAAGCTAACTTGCTATTTCTCGTCTCTGTCTCTCTCTCATACATCCACACATGTGCATACACACATGCCAGACAAAAGACTTTTCGATATTCATTGTTTACTTAAACAACTAAGGATCAAAGATAAAGTTGAAGGGGATCATTTTACCCAAATATCTTCATTCTCCAAAAGAGTGAAAAGAAGCCTAGAGTAACCAGGTGGTGGCACAGTGGACCACAGGAAAGATCCTGGGCTGGTGTCCAGGATGTCCCTGAGCACTCCAGGTACACTGGCGGAGTGGCACGAAGACCCTAGTGGGGATGTCTATTTCTCACACATGTAAGGAACAAACGTTTTTTTCCCCTTTTCCAAGAAGCTTAGAAAGATAGTCCATTGTCATCCATAAAATAAAAGTCAGTAAGTATGGGGACCAGCAGATGGCATAAAGGTATGTCTCTGAATTCCCACATGGCCCACCATGGCTCATGTTCTGGATCTGGCAGCTTGAAACTCAAGCCAGGTGCATGGGCACGCCCAAAATTCCAAGAGAAGAATGGAGAAGGGGCTGTGGCATGGCTATACCTCCCGGGGGGGTGATCTCTCGCTTTCTGTCTCTCTGTATCTCTGACAAGTCCATGCACCCTACAGCAAAAATCTTTCTTTAAAAAACCCACAACAACAAGAAGTTAGTAAGAATGTACCACTTAGTGGGGCCAGCAAGTAGTGTGGTAGATAAAGCACTGGATTCCCACATGGCCGACTGTGGTTCAAGTCCTGGACCCAGTGACCTGAAAATGACAATAAACAAATAGATTAAAAAAAAAAAAAAAAAAAAGAATGTACCACTTAATGAATCACAAATAATATTATTGTAGTTATATCTTCCAACTAAAGTTCCAAGAGCTTCTTTCATCTCGTTTCAACTCTTCATTCTGAAATTTCAAAATCTATTGCTTCATGATAGTCTCCCAAACTATTTTAGTCTTTCCATTCCAGACAAACACATAACACTTCAAAACTGGAACTGAAGACTGTTACCACATCTGATATTATTTATTTATTTATTTATTTGTTTATTTTTTGAGAGTTTTTTGCTATAGAACGCGTGCACTCGCCAGACAGACAGAAAGCGAGAAATCATCCCCTGGGGGGATGGCCATGCCGCAATCCCTTCTCCTCCATTCTCCTCTCGGGATCTTGGGCACGCACGCACACACACCCGGCGTGAGTTTTAAGCCACCAGGTCCGGGACGCGAACTGCGGTCGACTACCTGGGAATCCAGCGACATAGCCATTACGCTAACTGCTGGTCCCCGTATCTGATATTACTGAGTACTTCACTATGTGCTAGGCACTATGCCAATCACTTGCCATTGACTGTCTAATTGAATCACGACAGCCCTAGGAGATAGGTATTACTATCTTTATTTTACAGGTCAGGAAAGATGCATAAAGTTAAGGAGATTGCTTAAGATTTTGGGACCAGCAGTGTAATGGTAACATTGCTGGACTGCCATGTAGTCAACTGTGGTTCGAGTCCCTGATCCAGTGGCTTAAAACTCATACCAGGTGTGTGTGCTTGTGTGCCCAAGATCCCAAGAGGAGAACGGAGGAGAAGGGATTGCGGAGTGGCCATCTCCTGGGGGGTGATTTTTCACTTTCTGTCTCCTGGTGAGTACATGAACCCGATAGCAAAAATAAAAAGATTTCAAGGTGAGCAAAGACAGGACCAAAACTCAGGCAGACTCGGACTCTAGAGCCCACATTCAACCACTCTGTTAAACTGTCAATATGCTGGCAAAATGAAAAAAGGAGAATCAACTTTTGGGATTTAGAATTAATTAATAAGTATAATTAAATTCAAGGGGAGGAGGTGAAAGGAGAGAAACTTTTAATCCCAAAGCTAGCTAAGCTAAGCCTACCTTACCAAGGTCAAGACAGTCCCTGGGACAGCTCTTCCATACCAACAATGGTAGTAGTAATGTGACAGTCTTATCACTCAATTTAAGAGTGCCATCACTTCATTTTTTTGCTTGTGTTGGTCCCTAACTTTTAGAAAAAAAGTCACCCTGATTCCATGTGATTTGGTCCTATCTACTTGACCATGGGGTGGGAAATAATACAGTAAGAGTACCAGAAACTCCTTGATTGAGAATGTGTATGTGTGCATGTCCCAAGTTGGAACAACTGTTTCCTAACATGACACAGCTCTTAGAGGACAGTCTTTCTCTGAGATTACGGTACAAGAATGCTGTTGATTTGGCACCGCTCCATGAACAACACACCTGAGAGTACAGCCAACACAGGTCCAGGGCTGGAGAGACATGACAATGGCTTCAGTCCTGAATTCAAGCACATTCAATCCCAGATAAATCACTGCAGCTCTTAATTATGAGTCAGTAATTGCTGCCTCCTCCTTTTGCCCATCTAACCTGGTTTGAGCTGGGTTTTTGACTGCTACCCTTCCTCTGTGAATTAAAAAAAAAATGCCTCCAGAAATTTAGGGGTCACTGTGTGTGTGTGTGTGTGTGTGTGTGTGTGTGTAGGGACTCTCCTTTGGTCAGGGAAGGGCTAAAACATGCCAAACCTAGAGCAGATCTGCCATGAATCATTAGTGCACTTCAGATAAGGCAGAAGTGAGGAACTACTATTTTAGAAGGGTGCTCCCTACACCTTGGAAAAGAGGAATACAGAGCCATGATTACACAATTAAAAAACTCAAATTTTATGTCCTCAGTTCCCAGTAACTAGAGCGCCTTGCCACGTAATTCTCAATCCTATTTTGAGGAAGAGGTTAGTGAGAGGCTTTGATCTCATCTGAAACTGAAGGAGCTAAAAATATTCTCAGCTCTGAGAACCCTTACATTATCATAATAGCTAATATGTGTTCAGTGTCTACTATGTAGTAAACACTTTATATGCTGTTTCTCACTCTGTCTTTGAAATAATATAATGAAATAAGCTTATTTATTTATTTATATTTGCCAGACAGACAGAGAGGGAGAGGGAGAAAGCATTCCCAATGGGGAATGGTCATATCACAGTCCCTTCTTTTCCACTGCTCCATCCTAGTGAGATTTTGGGACTGTGCCCCAGGTGTGTTCTTTTTTTTCTTCTTTTTTTATTATTATTATTTTACTTTATTTTTTTAAATATACATTGAGTCATATTATTTAGCTTACAAAGTGAACATTTCAATATGTGATCATTTCCCCCCAGTCCAGTTGATCAAAATATCTTCCACCAATAACACCACACCTCCCCTTCCTGTCAATGCTCTGCCTCCATATCCCTCCTCCAAATGTCCTTCCTTAGGTCCCTCTTCTCCACACACTCCACTTCTGGCACTAACCCCCATCTCTTATTGTACAACCTTGTACAATCAGTTTGTACAATCAGTTTTAGTCATAGAGTATGGACATTCGGCATATATTAAGTGGGGACATACAATGTCTCTCCTTCATAGCCTGGCTTGCTTCCCTCAGCAGTAAATCTTCCATATTCTTCCACTTTCTGTCAAAAGCCAGGGTTTTGTTGTTTTTTTTTTTTCATGGCTGAATAGTATTCCATAGAGTATATGTGCCACAGTTTTTCTTTTTTTTTTTTTTGGAAAGGTTTTTGCTATAGGGCGCATGAGCTTGCCAGACAGATAGAGAAAGACAGAGAGATAGAAAGCGAGAAATCACCCCCCAGGGGGGATGGTCATGCTGCAATCCCTTCTCCTCCATTCTCCTCTCGGGATCTTGGGCACGCATGTACACGCGCCTGGTGTGAGTTTTAAGCCACCGGGTCCGGGACGCGAACGGTGGTCGACTACCTGGGAGTCCAGAGACATAGCCATTACGCTAACTGCTGGTCCCTGTGCCACAGTTTTTCAATCCATTCATCCGTACGGGGGCATTGGGGTTGGTGTGTTTTTCAAGTCAGCAGGGCCAGCATTCAAACCTCACAGTCATCCATGTGGGATCTGACTCCCCTAACTGGAGGTCACAGGGACGGCTTGAGGTGGGCACTATCGTTTGCTGAGGACAGAATGGAAACTCAGAGAAGTAGCCTGTCCAAGGTCATACTAGTAAGTGGCAGAAGCAGATTTCAATACACGATGGTCTTATGTCAGATCTCAATTCTTTACATGCTTTACTACGTCCTAGCAAGCTTCAAGAGTAGAAGGGCCGTGTTTTACCTGGATTTGAACCCAACTCTTCCAACTCTAGAGCCTTTATTGTTAATACCTTTGTTACTAATTACATTAATATCTTCAAATATTTCATCACTCAGTCTGTCTCTCAGTAAGAAGAGTGGGGTCATGTACTTGTGAGAAAGGGAAGAAAAGAGAACTAAAAACAATAATTTGAGGCTTTCCTGAAATTAAACAATGGCCTAGGGTTCTTGCAAGGCAAGGAGTGGGTGGGTAAGAAACCCCAGCCTCTAAATGTAGAAGCATCTCAGTGCTGGCACTGGTCCTCTTCTCTACACCAACTGTCTTCCTGCCAGATGATGGCTGCCAATCTACATCTCTAGCCCAAATCCCTGCCCTGAGTCCCATACTCATATTCGGCCTTATTCTGTAACTCTTATTCTGTAACTCTACTTGGAAGTATAAGAATTCTCAAAATAAATATGTCTAAAATAGAAGTCTTGACTTTTCGATTCCCTTCAAATTTGTTCTTTCCCTCAATCATCTCATTGAAGTTGGGGGCACCACCTATTAGACCTAGATGTTCAGATGCACTCCCAAAATCCAAACAATCAGCAAGATCTGATCACGTGACCATCTGATACAACCTTAACTGAAGCACTTCCCACCGTCTCCACTGCTATACCCACCTAATCTACGCCACAGTCAACCTTGCCTAGACTATGTCACAGTCTTCTATCTGGACTCTAATCTTGTAACTGCTGCTACTTTTGCTCTTTACTGCCTAGTAGCTACATAGTGGCCAGAATGATATGATTATAATTTTACAAATACAAACTAGGGACCAGCCAGGTGGTGTGGTGGTTAAGGTGGCTGGCTCCCACATGGCTGAGTAGATGGTTTGAGTTCTGGATCTGGCAGCTTGGAAAACATGCCAGGTGAGCGTGCATGTGTGCCCAAAATCCTGAGAGGAGAATGGAGGAGAAGGAACTGCAGTGCCTATCCCCTTTCAAAAGTGATTTCTCACTTTCCCTCCTTCTCTTTCTTCTCCCTCTGTATCTCTCTGGTGAGTACACACACCCTATAGCAAAAAATACACACACACACACATATGCACATATACATATATATTCACACACATACACATATATATCAGATCACATCACTTTTATGCTTACATCCCAAGATTGTAAAGTAAGCCTGAATTCTTTATTCATGCCTACAATATTTACATGATTTGGAATTTGCTTACTCCTCTTTACTCATATCACTCCCCACCCCATTCACTGGTCTTTCTGTTCCTCAAACACACCACACTGTTTCTGCTCAAACATGCTTTCTTCAAATCTTTACAGTTAGTTACTTGCTTAAATAGCACCTCCTCAGAGAGGCACTCTGGGACTACCCTACCTGAGACAGCTTTCTAACTCTATCCTGCTCCTTTCTTATTCTTGGCCCTTGTCACTATCTGAATTTTCTTTATTTTTAAATGTCCGTTCTGAATAGAATATAAGATCCATGAGTGTTTCATTGAATTAAGAAAAAAATATCTCTACTTGCTAAATGGACACCAGGTATTGAAGGATGCTTTATCATGTTATTCCAATAATCCTCACAAAGACCATGTATGGCAGTTTAGTCATGATCTTGAGGGTAAGGCAACTGAAATTGAAGGTTGAAAGTCAAGATAAAGTCAAGATAAAGTCAATTTAGTCCACAAAAATTGAGGTGGTGCGTTGCTAAACTAATACTACAAATCAAATCTCTTAATTGCAAATACATTCAGGCTGCAAGTGCTCTGTGTTTGCTTAGAACTAATTTTTAATATATTCATAAGGAACTGGTTCTAGGTTTTCTCAAGACTGTAGAATCATCAACTAAACCAGGGTTCAGCTGCTTAAACCAGCAATAATCTGATGAAGCTCTGGCTTTAAATGGAGAATGGCAGGTCTACAATCTAATCATAGTTCACGCCCCCTGGTGGCACGTAAAAGAACAGCACTCACCCCAGTGTCAGCCCCATACTCCACTCTGCCACTGTCCCATGTGGTTTAATAATTCCAAGCTTTGTGGAATTTTCAAACTTTATGACTGTCATCACGGTTCCATGATACTCCCAGCTCATTTCGATCTCCCAGACGAGCTTTACATATAAATATACATCCAGAAACATGCCACTAATTCACTGTACAACTTTGGACAACCCATTTTCTTTTCTCTGCTCCTATATTTTTCAGAATGAAAAAAATGAACTGAAGCAGTGCTTTCAAACCTCAGTTGGTGGACTATCTAAATTTCATGCCAAGAGGGAGAGAAATGAGAAGAACCAGAAAGAGAGGTGCTGAACTAACTACATCCGAGGAAGGGAATACCCAGCCAGATGGTACTTGGGAGGACTGTTAGGAATCTTTGATTCTGACAAGACTCTATTCCCACTTCCCTGTTCCCCGCATGTACATACTCAACCACAAGTTAATTCAGATGAATTCAATTGGGGGTGGGAGTTGTGACTGCTCTTGAGATGGGCAAAGGTATGGAT
The DNA here is from genome assembly GCA_026018925.1 of Tupaia tana. NCBI lineage: Eukaryota > Metazoa > Chordata > Mammalia > Scandentia > Tupaiidae > Tupaia > Tupaia tana. The sequence continues at coordinate 3,162,345 of JAKSZU010000004.1, read as the reverse complement.
GGTTCTGGCATTACCCAACACCAGGAGCCATGCTGTAGAGAAGAGCAAGTCCAGTGAATGTTTTAAAAATGACCTTTTTAAAAAAGCACTTAAACCATCAGATGGTCAATGTCACTTCTCTTTAAAAGTCTGTTTTGTTCTTTTCCCCACAAATTCCTGTGAAGTTCACAATTCTGTGACCAGAAGATAAGGTATGCATCTAACTTACCCTACCTTTCCAATGACCAGGAGGGTACTCAGCAAATGAGGAATCATCAGTTCCAGCAACATACCAAGAGTTCCCTTCAAATCCAGGTATCAGATACGACCAGACCGCGTGAGCAATTCTCTTGGGCAAGCAGTTTACACGGGATGCTGACACACTTGACCAGGGGCTTCCCTAGAGGCGAGGTTCTGCTCTAGACCAGTGACTTTCAAACTTGGACCCTGGAATCCCTTGGGAACATTAAAGAATACATTAGCTTTACTCCCAGAAATTCTGATTTAGCTGATCTAAGACCTCAGGACCAGCAGGTGGCATGGTGGTTAAGGTGCTGGACACATTCCCACATGGCCAACCACAGTTCAAGTACCATACCTGTGCCTTCCTTTCTCACTTTCCCTCTCTCTCTTTCCTTTTCTGTGTCTCTCTCTGGTCACATTAAAATAAATAAGTGAATAAATAAAATTAAATAAATAATAATAAAAAAGACCTTGGCACTAAAATTCTCAGGAGCTCCCTAGGTGATTGTAACGGCCACCTACCAGCCCTCCCCTCCCCCTGCACCAGCTCCTGCATGAGTGAAGTTTGAGAACGGCTGCTGTAAGACAATCTGCTCAGAAAAAAACCATTACAGTATTAGGTAATAAGATAAGTCAGTGTGGAAAGGGCTCACAGCTTTGCAGTAACTTCATCAGAGCAGATTCACTCTACCTGAATACCCTGACTGCCCTGGAGAACTCCTCCCCAAGGGAATAATCTGTCTTAGGAGAACACACACACACACGCCGTACAAGATTTTGTGGAGAAGAATACTCTTCCAGAGCAATTCTTTCCAGATGTAGACCCACTGTGTTGAGTCTCAGGAGAGCCACTTTGTCATGCAAAATCCCAAGCCTTATTACATAGAGATTGTAATTTCACAACTCTAGGGAGAAGTCCAGAGGAGCCTAGAGAACATGAACATACACACACACGTGTAATTATACACACTCACACACACACACACACACACATATATACATGTGTATAATTTTATCTGAGAAACTTTATATTGAAAAATTATAAACCTAGAGAAAAATAGCAAAACAGTACAATGAATAACTATGTGCCCTTCGCCTAGATTCAACAACCATTAGCATTCTGCCACCTTTGCTTTCCACTGAGTTACACACATTTTCCCCTGAACTGTAAAAATTGGAGACATCATGACACTTCATTGCTAAATACATTATATTTGTCCTTAGAATAAGGACATTCTCCTACAAAATGGCAATATGATTGCTCTTAAGAAACTTAATTAAAAATATTCTGAATTTCCCCCCAAATGCTCTTCATGGCTGTTTATTTATATATTTTATGGGTTTTTGCCTTAGGGCACATGTGCTTGCCAGGGAGAGACAGAAACAATGAGAGGGATAGTGCGAAATCACCTCCCCTGGGGGAGGGGGATGACCATGTTGCAATCCCTTCTCCTCCATTCTTCTCCTGGGATCTTGGGCACACACACAGGTGCCTGACATGATTGGTTTTTGGAAGGAATTATTTAATTGTATTTATTGTTATTTATTTTTTAAAAATTTGACTGGAGAGTGACAGAGAGAGAGAAAGGGAAAGTGAGACAGCGAGCCACCATGTCTGTGACTCGAACCACAGCCAGTCACATGGGAGTCCAGGGCCTTAACTACCACGCCACCTGCCAGCCTCCAACCCCCTGCATGAATTTTAAGCCACTGCGTTTGGGACTTGAACTGTGGTCAGTCATGTGGGAGTCCTGATGTAATCACTATGCCATCTTCTGGTCCTATTCTTTAAAAATGCAGGATACAATCAACAATCACATATTGTATTTGACTGTCATGTTTCTTTAATTTCTTTTTTTGCCCTTTTTTTTTTTTTAAAAAAAAAGAGATTTTTGCTATAGGATGTGTGTGCTTGCTGGAGAGACAGAGACAGAGAGACAGAAAGCAAGAAACTACCCACCAGGGGTATGGCCATACTACAATCCCTTCTCCCCTTGGGCTCCTGGGCATGCACACACATGTGCCAGCATGAGCTTTAAGTCACCGGGTCCCGGGTCCCATGGTCAACTATGTGGGTGTCCAGTGGCGAAACCATTATGCCTTCTGCTGATCCCTCTTTAATCTCTTTTTATCTAGAATAGTCCTGTTGCCTTTTGTTTGCTTTTCAGAACACGTGACCTTTTCAAAGATTTCTCTCATAAGAGAGGGACAGCCAGCCACCTACTCCCCAAAAGGGTCTTCATGCTGTGACAAAGGGAGGCTCTGCAATGCAAACTGGGTACCTCTTCATGGGGTCCCAGTGTCATGTGGCATTGTGTTACTACTGTGCCACCAGCTGGTCCCCAACACTGATGCTTTTAAAGTCCAGACTAGCCATTTGACAGAACGTCCCACAACTTGGCTTTTTTTCTGAGTGTTTCCTCATGATTACACACATGCTAGGGAGCTCTGACAAAAATACCACATAGGTGATGTTGAATGCTTCACATGGCATGACTTCTAGAAGCACAGGTCAGCCTGTCTAATAACAGACGACGCTAAATTTGATTACCTAACAGTGCCTGACAGATTTCTTCACTGAAATTTATCTTTGAAATAAACAGGTAAGGAGCAGAGAGAAACGCTGAAACTATATAAACATCCCCGTAACCCAATACTTTTTTTTTCCCCCTGTAGGGAGCACATGTTCTCCAGAGAGAAAGAGAAAGCATCTTCCATGGGGGTGGCCACACCACAGCTACAATCCCTTCTCCCCCCTCCTCTTGGCATTTTGGGCGTGCACACATATGCCTGGCGTGTTTTTCAGGTCACCAGGTCTGGGACTCAAACTGTGCAGTTGACTATTTGGGATCCAGTTACCTCCAGCTGGCCCCCCAATACAATGTTTAAGCAACGTTTTTAACATTCATTGGTTATCGTTGCCTGGATCATTTAAAATGATTAAAATAGTGGTTGTAAAATAGTGATTTTTCTCTCACTCCTTCTAAATTTATCAGCTGGCATTTTGTAAAGAAAGCTTCCTTCTGCTTTCAACTTGAAATTTGTTTTGTGGATCACAGGGACTCATGGATACTATTACTATTATTCTTTTATTTTCATGACTTTTTCTAATCCTAGTACTGCTCCAATTTTGGCTAGTCAGAGCTCCTTCAAGCTGCTCTGCATCCTTTGGCTCTGTCTCTATTCTTTGAGACTTCCTTGCTTTCCGGCATATGATGTTCCAGAACCACCTTCCATTTCTTACTCTGTTCAGCCTCAGAATTGGCACTTTTCTAAGGAGTCATGACTCCTTTCAGTAGGGAGTAAGATTTAGAAACCAAAATTAAGGTGTGTTCATTGATCCTGAGGTATAATTGCTTCTGGCCCTTTTCAATGGACAGACTTCAGGAAATACATATATACATATCATACATTACATGCATATAACACATACATGTGTTAAAATCCAGAATTCATATAGGAGGGGAGGGGCAAGATGGCCAACTAGGGCCATCTGCTGTGGTAAATTTTTGAGTCTCAAGCAGAAGAAAGAAAAAACTTAGAAAGAAACTGGAGACAGCAAAGTTTCCCACCACAGCAGGGAGGGGAATGGGACTCATTGCCGAAGCTCCCAGTTCTTGCTTCCGCTGTGAACCCCAGTGCTTCTCAGCTGAGGGAGCACGCCAAGAGGGACACGAACCACAAACTCATCATGACAGCTGCAAGAAGCCGCTGACCCAGAGAACCCTGAACCCCCGCCCTGCCAGACCCTAGGCACACAGTGCTACCTTGGGAGCCAAGTCAGGACATTCCCTCCTTCCCGAGGATACTGCGAACAGCACCCGGCCTCCTCTGTGACTTTCCGTAGAGCCACTTCTCCAGGCTAAGTGGAGGAGTGGAAAGGAGACAAAAGTGAAGGCTGCAGGGAGTGTCCCTCTATGGGAGGGTACAGAGTGGGCGTCACTCTGCCCACTTGTCAGCTCTTATGACTGGGTCCCGTGGATCGTGCAGGTAGCTCCACTGGGCCCCAGGTAGGCCCAGCCCATCCCCTCATCCCCTCTCTTGAGATGCACAAACACCCACAGGCTTGTGGAAAATGCAGCTTACACTACCAGGAAATGGGCAGGTGGAAGCTTCACCCTGCCTCCTGGCTCTGCAGACACTGTGTCTAGCCCTGCTCCCAGCTGCAAAGGCACACACAGGCCTACAGCTTCTAGTCCTACCCAGACAAAGCGCACAAGACAATCCAGTGGAAAAAAGAATGTCTTTTAAAAAATGGTGCTGGGAAAGGTGGATATCCACCTGTGGAAAAATGAAACTAGGGGCTGGCAGGTGGTGTGGTGGTTAAGATGTTGGACTCCCATGTGGCCAACCATGGTTCAGTCTTGGACCTGGTGGCTTGTTTTCTCATTCTCTCTAGTTAAATTGAATAGTAATAAAAAAAAATAAATCTTTAAAGAATTAAAAAAGAAAAATGAAACTAAAACTCCAAGAGAGCACCACTTACAAAAAAATTAACTAAAAATGGATTACAGACCTAAACGTAAAAGCCCACCCAAAGCTACTAAAGGAAAACACTGGAGACACAAGATATTGGAGAAGGCCAAAATTTATTGAAAAGATCCCTAAAATAAGGGTTTTTAACACCAAAAATAGATAAGTGGGATTACATCAAGTTAAAAAGCTTCTGCACCGCAAAGGAAACTGAAACAATCCATAGAATGGGTGAAAACATTTGCAAACTGTACTTTGGAAAAAGGATTGACAACTAAGATATATAAGGAATGCAAACAACTCACCTCCCCACAAAAAAAACTCCAAACTAAATGAGTAATCTAATAAAAAATGGGCAATTGATTTGAGCAGACAATGTTCAAAGTAAGGCATATGAGCAGCTAAATAACAGAAAAAAGTGTTTGACCTCTCATATCATAAAGGAAACGCAAGTCAAAACCATACTAAATTATCACCTAGCCTTAGTCAGAAGGGCTATGATCAAAACCACAAAAAATAATAAGTGCTGGTGAGGTTGCAGAGAAAAGGGGACCCGGTGTGCTGCTGGTGGGGATGTAAATTAGCACCACCACTGTGGAAAAAAGCATGGAGATCTTGCAAAAATCTAAAAATAGAATAATCACATGACCCAGCAATCCCACTGTTGGATAGATGATACCCAAAGGAATAGAAAATCACTCAGTTGGAGAGACATTTGCACATCCATATTTATTGCAGCATTATTCACAACAGCTAAGCTATGGAATCAACCTGTGTCCAGCAATCAATGGAAAAATGTGGTACACTTTCACAATAGAATGGCACTCAGCCATAAAAACAACAGAATCCTGTCACTTGACACAAAGTGGACCAATCTAGAAGACATAATGTTAAGTGAAAAAGGCCAGATCACGAAAGACAAATAGCACACGTCTCTGCTTACCATATACCAATGTCTGCACTCTATGATAGAAACTAAGGACTCAAAAACAGAAACAGAGACAGTAATGGTGGATACCAGGAGTTGCTTGGAGAAATGGGAATGTTCATGAGAGGATTTATGATGGACACAAGAATGCAGGTAAATACGGGAGAAGAGGCTACTGGATGACATTTCACAGCAAAGTAAAAACTGTGGACAATTTAATACATTAAAAAAAAAAAAAACAACTAGTAGAACCATTAGCAAATGTGCACAACATAATGTAATATTAAATACTGAAGAAGATGAATATGGGTATATCCTGACCTGATTATTGTACAATATATGCATGTTTTAAAAAAACTGTAGCCCACAAAGATACACATTGATTATATAAAACCAGAAATCATAACCAAAAAAGAGTTCATACAGATATTTTCCAATTCAAATTCAATACTACAAGGTTTCTTCCTCATCTGTCCTCCCCCATTTCATATTTGTATGTTTTCCACTCATTGGCTCTATTTTCTCTTTTCTTTCTCTCTCTCTCTCTCTCTCTCTCTTTTCTTTTTTTTTGCCATAGGGTGTGTGTACTTGCCAGAGAGAGAGAGAGAGAGAGAGAGAGAGAGAGAGAGAGAGAGAGAGAGAGAGAGAGAGAAATCACCCCCTGGGGGGACAGTCACACTGCAATCCCTTTTCCTCAATTCTTCTCTGGAATTTTTGGCATGCACGAATATGTGCCTGGCATGTTTCAAGCTGCTGGATGTGGGTTTAGAATCGTGGTTGGTTATATGGGAGTCCAGTTCCTTAACCATCATGCCACCTGGTAGCCCCTCTATTTTCTGAGTTTACTTATTTCTTCAGAAAGGAGCGGGGAGAGAGAGAGAGAGAAAGAGAGAAATCCCCAACAGTCTTGATGCCATGATCTACCCACAGCTTCATGTAGGTCTGGATCATGGACACACATGCCCAGTGTACTCAGGGAGGTCTCCAGGTGCAAACTGGGGGCCTTCCCATGTAGGTCCGCCTAGCAGAGAGTAACATTTTACCACTGCACTACTACTTGCCCCTTTCCTTTTGTTTTAAAATCTATTTTCAATATATGCAAAATAGCTTTAGATTATCACGCCAAAACCACTAATACTATTAAGAGAAATTCAGGGGGCTCTGCCCCCGCGTGCCGTGGCCGGGATCTGCCCCGCGTGCCGCAACCGCTGATGGCCGTCTCTGCTTTCCTGAGCCCGTTCCTGAAACTGTGTTCCATGGAGATTCACCTACATTTGCGGGGCTGCACGAGACCCACCCTTGGTCCAGCCCTGAGTGCAGTCTACGTTTCCTATTGTTGGGAACTTTATGATCTGATAATTGGAAAAAAAATCATGTTTATCATAAAAAATAATTAGAATAATAATAATAATGATTGGGGGAAACATAGGAAAGATATTGAATGTTGAAGCGGGGAGATTAATGTCTCTGTACTGACTGACATGCATGGCATTCCCTTTTGAAAAAGCAATGTAATACACTGTAAAGTTATATGTAATTCAATGTAATAAAAAAATAGATAATAAAAAAAAAAAAGAAAAAAAAAAGAGAAATTCAGAATTTTTTTGCAGTTCTGTTTTTCTTTTCATTTAAAATTTTTTCTATTAATTAATTTATTTACAGTCATTTACTGTACATCAATACAGTATATAAAATGAGATTTTCTATCCAGTATACACTGTATATTGGCTCAATAAAGGATATTACCATACATGTTATCAGCAACAAATAATTTTCTATTTCTTGTTTCTTATAAATTTTGCTTCCTCCCCCTCTCACCATCTGCCAACCCCCCCTCCCCCCCCCCCACACTGTCTCTGGTATGTACAGTTTTTTTCTGTGCCTTTTTTTTTTTCACATTTTATTGATTCACTAAAGATCTTAATTTTACACTTTTAATAGCAAGCACAGCTGATATACACATATTTATGAATGCATGTCTGACTTTTGGTGTAAACTTCAGTGAGTAAAGTGAACATACTATACAGTAGCACCTCTCTGGGGATATATAGCTACTGAAGTCATTAAATAGGTATTAATAGGTATTTTTTAATGCATTTAAAAAATTTCAATAAAAGTTTTAGTTTTAATAGATCAAAATAAAAAAATGTTAAGAGAAATTTACTTAAAACTTAAAGCCAGGAAAAAGGTTAGGATTCAATTCAAATAGTAGGTAGATGAACCTATCAACCGCTCAAGAGAAGACAAAAATCCTTAAATACAGAAATCAAAGCATTGAAGAAAATCAGTAATGTTTTAGTCTAAAGTAAAAAAAATTATATTTCACTAGTTCAGACTCATATAATTAATGTCTCTTCTATTGAATCTGCAATGTTACTGTGGTCTGATCTTTCCATTTAAACTCTGAAAGTTAACATTCAACTCCAGACTTGTCCCTATCATTAGACTGGCCATTCTCTTGGTTGTTTCTTGTACTCTTATTTCTGTGTGTCCGACTTTAGTTTTCCTGGTATAGCACTCCATTCAGCACGTTTTGGAGGGCTGGCCTGGTGTTGGTAAATTTTTTCAGGTTTTGTCCACGGCTCAGTGTCTGTTCATGTGCCAGTTTTATATAATTTTAAGTACAGGTTTTGCAGCATGTTTTAATAGTTGATAGGACCAGAATCTATACTTTGCTCTTCTTTTTCAGAATTTCTTTGCTAGATTTGAATTACTATATTTACCTAAAAATGTTCTTCATTTCTTTGGAGAGACCCATTTTTCCATCTGATATAATTTTCCCTCTGCTTGAAGGTCCTCATTTAACATTTCTTGTAGTTTTGCTTAATTCTCTATGCTTTTGTATGTCTGCAAACTTCATTTTTATATTTGAAAGATATTTTTGCTAAGTATAAAATTATTTTTCTAAAGATTTGTTTAGTTGTTTATTATTATTATTATTTTTCGATTTGCTATATGGCACATGTGCCCACTAAAGAGAGATGGAGAGAGAGAAAAAGAGAGAGAGGAAGTGAGAAAGCTACCTACCAGGTTCAGGATTTGAACTGCAGTTGGCAATGTGGGAGTCCAGTGCCTTAACCACCATGCCACCTGCTGGCTCTGCTAGGATACAAAATTCTATCTTAATTTTTTTTCTTTTAGAACTTAATGCTGTTCCACTGCATTCTGATTTGCATCATTTCTGACAAAAAACTATGATCATTCTTTGTTCTTCTGTACATCATATGAACTTTTTTTTTTTTTTTCTTCTGGATGCCCTTAAGAGTTTTTTCTTTTTAACACAGGTTTTTGGCAATTTGATAAAGATGTACTTCAGTGTGGTTTGTTTAATATTTCTTCTGGTTGTGGCTTATTTATCTTCTTTGACCTGTCAAGTTATAGTTTTCATTGCATTTGGAAAAATTCAGCCATTATCTTTCAATTAATTTCTTTTGTACTTTACACTGCCCCTTCACAACTCCAATTATACATATGCTGGATCACTTGAAGTTATCCCATGGTTTTGTTCATTTCTTTGTCAGTCCTTCTCTCTGCAGTTCATTTGGATAGGTTATACTGCTGGCTTAGTGTTCATTATTCTTCTACAGAAATCCCAGTAATAATATGCTACGTCATCCCATCCAGTATATTTTTCTTGGGATACTATATTGCATTTTTCTACCTCCTGAGTTATATTTGGGTCTCCTAAATCCTTCATTTTTTCTACTTGTGGTGCTCAAGGCTTCCTCTACCTTCCTGAACATATATAATATCACTGAAAAACTGCTTTAATAACCTTCTATACTAATTCTATCATCTGTGTCATTTCTGAACTCTTAAATTATAATTCATCTTTTCTCCTGCTTGTTTACATAACTGATCATTTAAAAATTGTGTTAAAATAGTCATAACATGAAATTTACCATTATAACTACTCTTAAATGTATAATTCTGTAGCATTAAGTACATTCACACTGTTAAACCATCACACAACTCCAGAACTTTTTCGTTTTCCTCAAATAAAATCCTGTATCCACTGAATAGTAACTTCCTATTTCCTCTTCTCTGTAGCTCCTGACAACTCCGTTATATCTTGTCTCTGTTAACTTTACTTTTCTGGGTACCTCACATAAGTGGACTTATACAGTATTTGCTCTTTTGTGACTAGCTTTATTTGTTCTCAAGGTTCAGTCATGTTGTAGCATGTGTCAGATTTTCTTCCCTATTTAAGACTGAACATTCTGTTGCATGCATATCCTACATAGACACATACATATACATATTACATATTGTTTAGCCATTCTACCATCAATGGACACACTTGGGTGGCTTTGACCTTTTGGCTATTGTAAATAACGCCACTAAATATGGATATGCAAATATCTGTTCAAGTCCTTCATTTCAGTTCTTTTGGATGTATATTCAGAAATGGAAATGCAAGATCATATGACAATTTTATTTTTAATTTTTTATGTTTAAACCGTATGTTAGGTTTTATTTATTTATTTATTTTAGAGATAATTTGCTATAGGATGCTTGCACTCACCAAGAGACAGAGAGAGACAAAGAGACAGAAAGCAAGAAATCACCCCCTGGGAGGGGGTGGCCACACCACAATCCCTTCTCTCCCATTTTTCTCTCAGGATTTTGGGCACATATCCACACACGCATAGCATGAGTTTTAAGCCACCAGGTCCATGAATCAAACTGCAATCAACTACATGGAAGTCCAGCAATGTAACCATTACGCCATCTAATGGTCTCTAAATTTACTCTTTTAAATATACAATTCAAGGGCTTTTAATATATTCATAGAGTTGTACAAATATCATTCTATATAATTTTAACATTTTCATCATTTTTCAGAAAAAGAAAAAGGAAAACCAAAAACCTATTAGTTGTCACTTCTCTACGCCCTCTTCAGTCTAGTCTCTGGAAACCATTAGTCTACTTTCTACCTCTATGGACTTGCCTAGATTATTCGATTGTGTGGACTGTCTTTTCACTTTGAGTGTGTCCTTGGAAAGACAAAAAGCATTTCCTTTTGATAAATATAATGTCTTTAATAGATGAGGCTGTTTTGGATGGAATAAAAAATTGATATGTTTTGATTTTGTGATTTTCTTTTGCTCTGTATCATTTTCTTTTAAAGAGAGATTTTTTTGCTATAGGGCGTGTGTGCTTGCCAGAGAGACAGAAAGAAACAGAGAAACAGAAAGTGAGATATCATGCCCCTGAAGGATGGTGATGCTGCAATCCCATCTCCTCCATTCTCCCCTCAGGATCTTGGGCACGCATGCATGCATGCACACATGACCAGCATGAATTTTAAGCCACCAGGTCCAGGACTTGAACATAGTCACCTACGTGGGAGTCCAGACATAACCAGTACGCTATCTGCTGGTCCCTGTTCTGTATCATCTTAAATTCTATTCCTTGCTTCCTTTATTTTTTTTTTCTTCAACCAAAAGTTCCCTCTTCCACAACAGTAGTTTTATTTTATTTCTTTTTTATTGAGAGTTTTTTTTTTTTTTTTTTTTTTTTTGGCTACAGGGCACGTGCGCTCGCCAGAGACAGAGAGACAGAAAGTGAGAGATCACCCTCCAGGAGGGATGGTCATGCTGCAATCCCTTCTCCTCTCGGGATCTTGGGCATGCACGCACACATGCCCGGCCTGAGTTTAAGCCACCGGGTCCAGGACTCGAACCGCGGTTGACTACATGAGAGTTCAGCGACACAGCCATTACGCTAACTGCTGGTCCCCATAATAGTAGTTTTCTTCATAAGACTGTTAGCTCCAGTCCCTCACACTGTCAACTCAGACTCTCTCTTATGATTCTCCAGCAGCACATACTCTAATTCACTAAATTTTAGCTATGTTCTTAGTATTCTCCATTTTGGATAGGACTCTCTTTTTCAGGGAGTGTATTGATTGTGTTTGGCCTCCCACTGCTCTCTTCTTTTATACAGTTTTTACCTGCATAAACTCTTCATTTTGGTATTGGCCTTAGTGGCTTTGGTGGTTTCAGATCTTTCTAATCCGACTAACAAGTACTACAATTTTTTTTTCCAACTTCGAGTTATATTTGGTCATGAGTTATGAATGGTTTGATTTACTTTCCTATTTTTAAATAATTACTTATTTAATTTGTTGTTATTATTATTTTTAATTTGACCAGAGAAAGAGAGAAAAAGTGAGAGAAAGCAAGTTGCTAGGTCTAGGACTCAAACTGCAGTTGGCATGTAGGAGTCCAGCACCTTAACCACCACACTACCTGCCAGCCCCTTATTTTCCTTTTTGATCTGTGGGTTTCTAGATAAGTTTTGGAAAGATTTTTATTTAGATTGTCACCATTAGCCTTGAGAACTTAGGTTGTTTTTTTTTAAATTATTTATTTAATTTTATTTATTCATTCATTTATTTTTAATTAGACCAGAAACATTATTATTATTATTTTTTAATTTGACCAGAAAGTGACAGAGAGAGAGGGGTGGGGAGTGAGAAAACAAGCCACAAGGTTCGGGACTCAAACTGTAATCAGCCATGTGGAGTGTCTAGTGCTTTAACCACCACGCCACTTGCTGGTCTTTTTTTTTTTTTTTTTTTAATAGGTCCTCAAAATATTTCTATACAGTGACTGATAGAGCGACATGAGAATAACACAATACTATGAGGAGTAAAAAGGAATGAGGATTATCTCCACATTATTGTGAAGTCACCTTTAGGACATTATCAAGAAATGAAAAGAACCATGGCTGGAAATGTATGTATATTATGCTATCATTTATATGAGGTGGCAGTGGAAACACACAGAGACATATTAACCTACTTTTTTTTTAATGGGAGGAAAATTATAAAATAAAAGAAAGTGGTTATTTATGTCAGGAGGAAATAAGGGAGATTTCTCTGAATATATTTTGTTTTATTGACTTGACTTTTAATAATGATACATATACTTTACTTACAAGGCAAAACCAACTTTAAAAAAGCAATCCCTCCCAAATCAAAACTAAAATGAAACAAATGAATCTTAGCTATTAAGTTGGTGGCACAGTCACACTGAGACAAATTAATCAAAACAACCTAATAATACATTATTTGTCTGTATTTCTCTTGAGGGTATGGGAAAAAAAAACTAAAAATAACTCAAATAACTGTCACAATCATAATAGTAGTAGTGCTGCTACTTCTCTTCTAGGATTGCTGTCTGTGTGCTGTAGGAAAAGCAGGGTTTTGCTATGGTTCAGAGGAGAAACAGATCGAAAACAGTAGAGATGAGGTAGGTGCAAACACCACTGTCCTTAATTTAGGTGGGAAGCATCAATATGAACCAGTGATGTTTTTATCTTAATAATAACTAAGGTAATCTTAATTATAATAATTTCAAAAGGCAGTCTCTGCCTTTCTATATCAAAAAGACCTAGAAAAAATTGACCAACCTATTAGCATTGGGCACTTTAGTACTCATATGAGGGTGACTAAATACTATTTCCCACTAAAAAGAGCCCAGGCACCCAGAAGAAATAACTGATTCCATATTTGGGGCAGAAAATATACAAGAGGAGCTTGGAACATTTTGAAATTTGAAAAGCCCAAGAGAGCTATCACATCGTACTAATAAACATAAGAGAGCCAGAAGGTATCTTGATCCTTAATCTTAGAATCAGCCAAAGATGGTAGATAGTTCAAACACCAATAGGGACAATTAGCGCAATGCAGCAAAACACAACAAATATGAATGAATCCTTGGGTGTTATGATACTAAACAACAACAACAATAAAAAACACCCACCTTAAGTACTTTTGGAGGATGTTAGTAAACCAATTCACTATTTTGAAAACTAGTATGTAAATGAAATAACAAAGCACTTAAATAGTTTTCCTGTATGAAATGCATCTCAGGAGAACTAAATTGCTAATAAAAGTTTATTTTAATAGATATATTCTATTTGATTTATATAGATGGAATGGCAGGATTAAAACTTCTCATTTTCATGAATTGCTGGGTCTCAATCAGGGGTCGGCAAACTTCCAACCACAGGCTAGGGTTTATAAATAAAGTTTTATTAAAACACAGCCCTGTTCATTCATTTATGTATTGCCTATGGTTGCTTTTTCATTACAAGGAAAAGTTGAGTAATGGTAATAGAGAAAGTATAATCTAAAAGCCTAGAATATTTATTATCTGACTGGTTAAGAAAATCTGTTGAGGGACCAGAAGTTAGCGTAATGGCTATGTTGCTGGACTCCCATGTAGTCGACCGCGGTTTGCAGCCCAGACCCGGTGGCTTAAAACTCACACTGGGCATGTGTGCGTGCGTGCCCAAGATCCCAAGAGGAGAATGGAGAAGGGATTGCGGCGTGGCCATCCCCCCGGGGGGTGATTTCTTGCGTTCTGTCTCTGTCTCTCTCTGTCTGGCCAGCACACGCGCCCTATAACAAAAACCTCTTCCAAAAGAAAAAGAAAAGAAAATCTGTTGATCCCTAATCTAGACCATAAACATCAATGACTGCAGCATAAAACTAGAGACGAGATCAGAGATGCTTCCTGATAGAAGTAAACACCAGCACCAATGAAATAGTCTTCAAAAAACTGCATCTGGGAACCAGCCGATGGTGTATTTGGTAACACTGCTGGACTCCCACGTAGTTGACTAAGGTTCGAGTCCTGGATCTGGTGGCTTAAAACTCATGTTGGGCATGTGGTTCATGTGTGCCCAAAATCCCGAGAGAAGGGAGAAGGGATTGTAGTGTGGCCAACGCCCAGGGGGTGATTTCTTGCTTTCCACCTCTCTCTGTCTTTCTAGCACACATGTCCTATGGCAAAATCTCTAAAAACAAAAAACAAACCAAAAAACCTGCACCTTAATCTGAACCAGTCTCCAGATTTCACTGCCAATTTCTAGGAAATAGAGGGCAGAGAGATACATTTAATGATACCACTAGGATACAGTCAGCGAAATATAATTATGAGAAATGTTAAAGACACATGGTTTAGGTTTATCAACAAACTGTAAAGAAAAAAACGATAGGAAAAGAGAGTCACAGATAAAAAAGAGACTTAAGGAACATATCAACCAATTGCAATATGTGGATTTATTTGAATCCTGATTTGCAGCAACTGCTAGAAAGATAGACAATCAGAAAAATTTAAACACTGATTAAATATTTGTTTATATTAAGGAATTATCATTGGTTTATTTATATGTGAAAATGGCATTGTAGTTATGTTTTTAAAATATCCTTACCTATGGAAGATACATCCTATGTATTTCTTAGTAAAATGACATGATGTTTGGGCAGCTGTGCAGGAGCAAGGCGGGGAGCACACACAAGCACAGGGTGAACAAGGCTGATTATGCGTTTATAACGATCAAAAAGGAAGGATACTTGGACATTATGTTATTTTTGCTACTTCTGTGTATATGCCTGCAATTTTATGTTTTTTTTTTTTTTGTTTTTTTTTTTTTTTTTTTTTTTTTTTTTTTTTTTTTTTTAAGACAGATTTTTGCTATAGGACAAAATAATACTTGCTGGAGAGACAAGAGAGAGATTGAGAGGCAGAAAGCGAGAAATCACCCCCAGATGGGATGGCCATGCCGCAATCCTTTCTTCTCCATTCTCCTCTTGGGACTTTGAGCACACATGCACCCATGTCTAATGGGAGTTTCAAGTTGCCAGGTCTGTGACTCGAACCACAGTCAACTACGTGGAAGTCAAGTGACATAACCATTACGCTATCTGCTGGTCCCACAAGATTTTTTTTTTTTTCTTTAAGTGGGAAAAAATGCTAACCACCTGGGAGCTCTTCTGAAGGACATATGCCCTGTAACTGTCAATTCTAGCATAGTTCAAAACCCATGATCCATTTTAATCTCCCACTGAGACTCACTGCAATAACAATCAACAGTGACTGAGATAGACTGGATCCCTCAGATACACTGAGGCCAAAAAAGAAAAAAAAAAATCTCTCCAGTGGAGAAAAATCTAAAGGGGTTAATTTAAATAAAATAATAAATTTTACCTGATCATAGATTCAAAGTGAGAAAATTCAAAAAACAAGGGTTTGGACAAAAGGGATGAAAGATCTTTATAACAGTCATCTTTTCCACTGGAAAATTTTTCTCTCACTCCTTGACTCATTATAGGATCTGATGCAAGCTTTATGTTTTCTGAGGTAGATTAAATGACAAGACTTCCTTCCATTCTCCGTCTCAAGGTAAACGGCACTGACAAAGGAGGAGGATAAATGGTGTGGTCTCTTAGTGGCCAAAAGAAGTCTGAGAGAAGCCTGAACGTCATAAGCTAACATGGAGATGGAGGTGTCCACATTTTTGTGGCTCATTTCATTTGAGGAAGGCCTTTTGGGGGGGAATATATGAACCAGAAAGGTTAGGTAGGAGACCCTTGGCTTTCTCAGAAGAAGAAACACAATTCTGCTCTTCTCAGAAGAGCAAACTGATTAGCTACAGAGAGCCTGGATTTAGTTACTCACCCAGAGGGGGCTGCAGCATACCCCCGTTCTTCTCACAGTTCCCAATAGGCTGGATTTCAGCTGAGTCAACCAGTCGCCAGAAGTCATTCTTGTTATCACTGCCGTCCAGACGCAGGCGCAGGCGGGCACCTGTCAGTCCAACCACTGTAGCAATACAGGTCGATGTGGTGTTTCTGGGGTCCTGTGCTTCCAATTTCATGCTGATCTTGAACTCGTTGCTTGGAGGAGTGTAGGACTGAGGAGAATAAGCCATGGGGGTTAGGCAGACCAAGAGTAAACTGCATTACTATAAGGATGTTAAGAGACAGAACCTGAGAGTTTATGCTTTGGACTCAAATTGGTTACAGCTGGGCCAGGGACAGCAGCTCTGAATTACTCCCTAATACTCAGGAAAGGTTTAATGCAAAACAAACACTAGAAGGTAAGATGAAAGGAAAAAGGATTGCTTGCCACTGAAGCGTCAGATATTGACACATACCAATAAACAAAGAACAAGAGTGTCTCACGTAGTTCAGGTACTTAAATGCTTTCTCATCCTTCCTTCTTCAACTCCCTAATCCTAGGTGTAACATTTGCTTTTCAGGACCATCACATCCCTAAACCACCATGACCTTAGTGTCTCTTCATGAGACATTTCAGTATAGTGATTTGTTTATATCTACCACACAGACAAACTATTAGGGGTTGCATTTTTTCTTCTTTATATAGTAACTTATAAGTCAATTCATGTAATCGGCATACAATGAACGACTACACTTTGATAAGTCCTGACATGTATGCGCCCATGACATCTTATATGCTATATATACCTATAAAAGCATCACAGTCAAGATAGCGAACACGGCTATCACCCTCAAGTTAGTATGCGCTCGTATCATCCTCTCTCCTGGTCCCTCCTGGACCCCGTGCCCACACAACTACCGATCTGCTCTCTATCACTGTAGATTGGTTTGCGTCTTCTAGTCTTAGATGGAATCACAGAGCATGTACTCTTTTTTGTTTAATTTCTTTGATTCAGCCTAACTATTCTGATATTTATCCATATTGTTAAATGTATTGGGTTGTTGGGAAAGTCAATGATGGATGTTTGCAAAGAAAAACAAAAAAAAAATATGTCATTACATTCCTGATGACCTAATATCATAATTCACTACATTTTATTACTGAGTAGTATATCATGTTGAAGGATATTTGGTTTGTTTCCAGGTTTTGAATATTACAAATAAAGCTGCTCTGGAAATCCACTTACAAATCTTCTTAGGGAAATGTTATTTTTCTCTTACACAAATATGTAAGAATGGAGTGTCTGGATCATATGGTAGGTATATGTTTAACTCACCAGAAAATTATCCCTAAAAATGTAAAATTCAATGGCTTTTAGTATACACTCAGAGTCGTGTACCCTTATCTAATTTTATAACATTTTCATCATCCCTCCCCCAAAGAAACCCAATTCCTCCCTCAGCCCAGTTTCCACTAGTCTAACAGTATCTATGGATTTGCCTATTCCTGGCATTTCCTACAAATGGAATTACATGTGACTGATACGTAGGGCCTTCAAAAAGTTCATGGAAAATAAAATTTAAGCATGATTTTGTTTTAGTGCAAAAAATTTCAAAATCCCTGAACAGTGTTTTTATAATATGTACTTTGGTGAAATTTCTGAAGACCTCTCAGAATACTTTCTTTCAGCATAATGTTTTCAAAGTTTATCAATGTTGCTATGTGTATCAACAACATTCATTCCTTTATATTGCTGAGTAATATTCCACTCTGTGGCTATATTATATCTTGTTCATGCAATCATAAGCTGATAGACATTTGGTTGTTCTTTTTGGCTATTATGAATAATAATGTGATAAACATTTACAATACACTTCTGTGTGGATATATTTTCTTCTCTAGGTATAGCAGTCCCTCAGTATCTGTAGGAGATTGGTTCCAGGACCTCCTGCAGATACCAATAGAGTAGTATTTACATACAACCTACTTACCCACATCCTTCTGTATACTTTAAATCATCTCTACATTACTTACGACAACTAATATAAAGTAAATGCTAGGTAAAGTGATATTATAGCATATCATTTTTATCTGTATTATTTTTATATTGTTATTTTGTATTTTTTCTCCAAATAGTTTCAAACCATAGTTAGTTGAATCTGCAGATGTGGCATCTGCAGATATGGAAGGATAACTGTATATACTTATGAGTGGGATGGCTAGGGTCATGTGATAACCCAAGTTTTGACATTTTGAGTAACTGCTGAACTGTTTTTTTTGGAGAGGTTTTCGCTATAGGGCGCGTGCGCTCGCCAGACAGAGAGAGACATAGAGACAGAAAGCGAGAAATCACCCCCCGGGGGGATGGTCGCGCCGCAATCCCTTCTCCATTCTCCTCTCGGGATCTTGGGCATGCACGCACACGCGCCTGGCCTGAGTTTTAAGCCACCGGGTCTGGGACGTGAACCGCGGTCGACTACGTGGCAGTCCAGCGACACAGCCATTACGCTAACTGCTGGTTCCCGTGCTGAACTGTTTTTCGAAGGGGCTACAGATTTTATAATTCCATCATCAATGTAAAAGGATTCCAATTTCTCCAAATCCTTACCAACACTTGCTCTTAGTATTATCTTTTCACTTTAGTATCCAGTGGATAGAAAGAGAATATTCATCTCATTACAGTTTTGATTTGCATTTCCCTAAAGACTAATAATGTTGAGTGCCTCTCACATGTTTATTGGTCATATGTATATATTTGGAGAACTATCTGTTCAAATTCATTGCCTGTTTAAAAATTATGTTGTCTTTTCATTGTTGACTAAGAGTTTTTATATATTCTGGATACAAGTTCCTTATTGGATATCTGATCTGCAAATATCTTTTTCCATTGTGTAGGTTACTTTTTCATTTCTTGACAGTATCTTTGGAAATACAAAAGCTTTTACTTTAAAAAAAATTATTTATTTACTTTTATTCATTCATTCATTTTATTTTGATTTGACCAGAGAGAGACACAGAGAGAAAGAGAAGGAAAGTGAGAAAGCAAGCCACCAGGTCCAGGGCTTGAACCATGGTCAGCCATGTGGGAGTGTCCAGCGCCTTAACCGCCATGCCACCTGCTGGTCCCCCAAAGCTTTTACTTTTGATGAAGTTAAACTTATCTAACATTTTCCTTTGTTGTTTGTGCAGTATCCAAAAAAAAAAAAAAAAAAAAAAAAAAAAGACCTAATCCAAGGTCATGAAGATTGATGTTTTCTTCTAAGAGTTTTATAGCTTTAGCTCTTACATTTAGTTCTATGGTCCTCTTGGAATCACTTTTTGTATATGGTGTGGAAGCAGAGTCCAACTTGATTCTTTTGCATGTGAATATCCAGTTGTTCATGTACCAGCTATTAAAAATCCTATAGAATCCTTGTCAAAAATCAATTGACTGTAAATTGATATTCATTTCTGGACTCTTGGTTCTAATCCACTGGTTTACATGTCTTTTCCTTTTGCAAGAACCACAATTACCTTGAATACTGCAGCTTTGTGATAAGTTTTGAAATCTGGAAACGTGAGTCCTCCACCTTTGCTGTCCCTTTTCTTTCTTTTTCTTCTTCTCTTTTTAGTTGCCATAGGATAAGTGTACCCACCAGAGAGAGATGGAGATATAGAGAGGCAGAGAGAAAGAGAAGGAGATAGCAACCCCTGATGGGGCATGGCCACATTGCAATCCCATCTCCTCCATCTCTTCATCTCACTGGAACACACACACACACATGCATGTGCTGGTCATGTAGGATATGGCTTACCCAACCACTAGGCCACAAGGCTGATCTTGTCCCTTTTCAAGATTGCTTTGACTTCCCCCTGTGTCTTGAATTTCAGGGTCAAGTTGCTGAGTGCTACAAAAAGGAAGCTGGAATGCTGATAGAGATTGCGTTATAGGTCAATTTAAGTACCGCATAAGCTATGTGACTTGTAAATGTTTTTTCCTCATTGGTGGTTTACATTTTCATTCTCTCACCAGTATCTTTTGGAGAGCAGAAGTTCTTAATTTTGACAAAGTCTATTTTATGACTTTTTTTTGAAAGATCATGCTTTTGGTCAAATGTGTTTCCTTTATATAAGTATTGCATTTTTGTTTTTGTTTTTGTTTTTTTTTGGAGAGGTTTTTCGCTATAGGGCGCGTGCGCTCGCCAGACAGACAGAGAGAGACAGAGAGACAGAAAGCGAGAAATCACCCCCCAGGGGGGATGGCCACGCCGCAATCCCTTCTCCTCCATTCTCCTCTCGGGATCTTGGGCACGCACGCATACGCACCCGGCGTGAATTTTAAGTCACCAGGTCCGAGACGTGAACCGCGTTCGACTACGTGGGAGTCCAGCGACATAGCCATTACGCTAACTGCTGGTTCCCAGTATTGCATATTTTTTAGTACTCCCCAGTTAGTCTGCTATTATAAAAGGGAGTTTGTTTCTCTCCCATTATATCTTCTATAAGATTATTTTAAACCACTGAGTAAACACTGGCTTTAATATTGAGGTATAATTTTTTTTTTGGAGAGGTTTTTTTTGTTTTGTTTTGTTTTGTTTTGCTACAGGGCACGTGCGCTCGCCAGACAGAGAGACAGAAAGCGAGAAATCACCCCCCAGAGGGGATGGCCATGCCGCAATCCCTTCTCCTCCATTCTCCTCTTGGGATCTTGGGCACGCACGCACACACGCCCGGTGTGAGTTCTAAGCCACTGGGTCTGAGACACGAACCGCGGTTGACTATATGGGAGTCCAGCGACATAGCCATTACACTAACTGCTGGTCCTGAGGTATAATTTTTTTAAGTTAAAGATGTTTTACTCAATTTCTAGTTCATTTAATGTCTCTTTTTGCTCAAAATGTGTTGATGTTTTTCTGCAAAACTATATCCCAAAGCAGTTGAATCACTTTACATTTTTACAAGCAGTGTATAAAGTTCCATTTGCTCCATGCCTGTGCTGCTAATTAATGTGGTCAATCTTGTTAAAAAGTTATTAAAATAAATGTATAGTGATACCTCATTTATCACTTTGATTCGTATTTTCCTAGTAAAAATAATGGTATTGAGATCTCTATTTGTGTGCGTATTTGTCTTCCATTTATGTCTTTGGTGTTTTTTCCTAATTGTTCACCCCAGCCCCACCCTCCCACCCCCTTTTTCTGGCCTGTTTGCGTTGGCTGCAAATACTGAATAGAAGTGGCAAGAGCAGACACCCTTGCCTTGCTCCTACCCTTAAGGAAAAACATCTAGTCTTTCAACATTAAGTCTGATGCTATCTGTAGATCATTGGTAAATTCCCCTTAGGGTTTATGATTTATGAAGTTCTTTACCAGTGTTCAAGTCTACTATATATTTGCTGTTTTTTTGCCACTTGTTCTTTTATTATAGAGAAGAGTATTAAAAATCTGACTACAGATGAATTCTGGATTTATCTATTTCTCCCAACAGCTCCATTAGTTTCTGTTTCATAGAAGGATTGTCTAAACCCTTTATAATTACAAAATTACCTCTTTACCCCTAATAATATTCTTTACTGTATAATATTTTGATATTAATACAGTAATTTCAGCTTCATTATGGCTAATGTCAGCCATAATAATGGTATATAATTTTCCATCCTTTTACTGTTAAACTATCTGTGTAATTATATTTTAAGTGCAATTTACTGCAGGCAGTATATAACTGGATCTTGTTTTTTATTCAATATGTCAATCTCAGCTTTTTAATTAGGGCATTAGAACAATTATAATGGTTATTGATATGGCTAGGTTTAAATATACTACCTTCCTATTGTTTTCTATTATTTTTAATGGTTGCTTTAGGGTTTATAGAAAACATTTCTAACTTACCACAGTCAATCTTCAAATAATATTATAGTATTTTATATGTAAGAACCTTTTAATACTTTACTTAGAATACTCCCTCATTGCCTTTATGCCACTGTCATCATACATTTTACTTATATATCTGTTACTATCCTCACAAGACTGTTTTTGTTATTGTTTAGTCAATTATCTGTCATAGAGATTAAGTTTTAAAAATCTTATGTACTTATCTTTGTTAATTTCTAGTGACCTTTATTCCTTTGTATACATTTGTTATTTCATCCAGTGCAATTTTCCTTCTGCTCAATGAACACTTTTTAACATTTCTAGTAATGTTGAGTCTGCTAGTGATAAATTCCTTCATTTTTCCTCCCCTCCCCCTATCTGGAGGGCACATGTACTTGCCAGAGACAGACAGATAGAGGGAAAGTGAGAAAGCATCCCCCCTGGGGAATGGCCACACTGCAATCTCTTCTCCAATTCTCCTCCTCTTGGGATTTTTTTAGCATACATGCCCGGTGCATTCTTTTTTTTTTTTTTTTCTTTTTTTTTGAGAGGTTTTTGCTATAGGGCGCATGCGTTTGCCAGAAAGACAGAGAGACAGAAAGCGAGAAATCACCCCCCGGGGGGATGGCCATACAGCAATCTCTTCTCCTCCATTCTCCTCTTGGGATCTTGGGCATGCACGCACATGCGCCTGGCGTGAGTTTAAGCCACCAGGTCCGGCACTCGAACCGCGCAGTTGGCTACGTGGGAGTTCAGCAACATAGCCATTATGCTAACTGCTGGTCCTCCAATGCATTCTTCAAGCTGCCAGGTCCAGGACTCAAACTGCATGGTCAGCCATGGGGGACTCAGCTACTTTAACCACCTGGCCATAAGCTAGCACCCTTCAGTTTCTACATATCTGAAAATATCTTTGTTTTACTTTCATTTTTTGGAAAATATTGTTGTTGAGTGTGGCATTCTAGGTTGGCAGGTTCTTCTTTCAGTGATTAAAAGATGATGCTCTTGTACCATTTTTGACAAAAAAAAATGTCATTCTTATCTTAGTTATTCAGTATGTAAAGTGACTTTTTCTCTGGCTGCTTTTAAGGATTTCACTGTTAAGGATCAATGGTTTTGTGTAGTTTAATTAAGATATGCCTTTAGTGTAGTTTTCTTGTTTCCTCTTTTTGAGATTTATTGAACTTCTTTAATCTGTGGTTTTATAGTTTTCCTCAATTTTGGAAAATTTTCTTTTTCTTCTTTTTGCTAGAGGGTATGTGCATTTTCCAGACAGAGACAGAAAGTCAGAGAGGGAGGGAGAGGAGAAAGCACCCCCTGTGGGGGAGTCACGCCACAATCCCTTCTCCATCTCTCCCTTCTTTGGGGATTTTGGGTACACACACACACGTGCGCTTGGCATGATTCTCAAGTCATCAGGTGTGAGACTCAAATTGCCCGGTCAGTCCCGTGGGATCTGAATGCCTAACTATCAGGCCATGGAGCCAGCCTAACTTTGGGAAATTTTTAGCCATTACATCTTCCAATCATTTTTCTGCCCCCCATCTCTTCTCTCCTTTGGCGACTCTAATTATAGGTCACATGTCTATTTAGTCACATGAAACCATCCATGCATGGTTCACTGGTGCTCTTTTCATTTCTCCTCAGTTTGTGTTTCATCTTGGATAGTCTCTACTGCTGTATTTACTATTCTTTCCCTCTGCTATTAATCTCCTCTAGCATATTTTTCACTTCACATATAGTAGCCTTTTTTTAAAAAAAAATCTTCATGTCAATACTTGACGTTTTGACCGATAAAGTATAACTAAAATAAACATTTTAACATGTTTGATCTCTGTAGTTGGTTTTAATCAGTTGATCATTTCTCTTGCATTCCTGCTTGCATTCTTCGGCCTCTTTGTATGCCTGTTAATCTCTGATGCCAGACACTGAATTTTACCTCTGAGTACCTTGCTATAAATCTTGTGCTTTGTTCAAAGATGCAGTTAAAGTTACTTGGAAACAGCTTTGTAGAATTGAGTCTTACTTTTATAATTTGTTAGGCAAGTCTAAAGCAGTGCTAAGGCTAACACTATTTCCTATTACTGAGTATTCTACCCAATGCCCACTGAATTAAGGAGATTTTCCGGTCTAACTGGTAGATGATAAACTATTCCCAGTCTTGTGAGTGCCAGACTCTATTTCTTCTAAGTCCTTCAGATGGTTTTCTTTTGGCCTTAAGTAGCTTCCTCACATCCATCAGTGAATGGTGTACATTCCTGAATACGTGAAGGGGACCTTCTTCAGATCTTGTGGAGTTTTCTCTGTGCAGCGCTCTCTTATCTGGTACTTTGTCCTGTAAATCGTTCCTGCTTTGGTTTCCACGGACTCTAATTCCATTTCCCCAAATTAGGGAATCTGCTGGGCTCAAACTGAGCCCCCTCCCTGGGCCGTCCAAACTCTCTCAGGCAGTGAGCTGGGAAAACGGTAGGGGCTCAACTCACTTGTTTTCTGCCTCTCAGAGATCACTGGTTGCTGATCTTTAGTGACTTGAAAACCATTGTTTAACCTAGTTTGTCTTTTTAAAACTGTTTCAGATAGAAGTAGGAATTCAATTCCTACTTTTCAAATGACTAGAAGTCCTGAATTTGTATTTTTCCTTAGGTAAGAGATAAATTTTAAACTCAAAGTGAAATATTGACAGAGAAAATAATCCTTGAACACTAAAGACAGATGTAAACAATGTCCTGATGTGCAGCTCTGTTTAGTACCGGTACACTCAACTACCGGCCTTACACACTTACACAATTCACAGCAGCTGTGTGTTCTGGAGCACTTCGTCCTATGGGGAACGCTCTGGATGATCTCTGAGGAGCAACTGAAATGCTCGCCAGTGGGACTTGGAGTCAATATTCTTATAGAAAGATAAGATCATGGCAGGGCTGTTCAGTACAAAAAAGAAGTACTATTCCACTTTTGAGAACTGTCTGAAGGCTGTCTCTTTCCTATCTGTCTTGATTAAGAGCTACAGTAAAAATCAGCGATTGTTTTCAGTAACACAGAATGTCCTCAAGGAGGTGAAGGAGGAGGAAAGGGTGTTACTTGGGATGAAGTTGGGGAGAAGGCTGCCAAAACTTAGAGCGACCAAATTTTACTTCTTGATCTGTGTTCTTCCCATAGAAGTTTATTCTGAGGCCCTCAGGTGAGAAGTCCGAGGGCTTTACCTAGTATTTTGATGGTCTAAAAACAAGAAAACAATACTTGTCTCCCACCTACTAAAGATGTTGAGGATCAATTACCTGCTTGAAGCAATGGACAGGCGCTGGGACTGAACATGTTTCTTTTAGGTATTTGTCCCAGGTAAAATGACCTGTAAAGGAAATAGAAATCTCTATCACAGTCAACTCCCTAAAAAATGCTTTTGGGATGTAATCTACTCTAGACATTAAGCCGTTTACAGATTGGTGTTGACCACAACACTTACTATTTATTTTTTTCCTATTTGTGCTAAAGGAGTATTAGGGACAAGAATCTAGGTGATCTGAGTGGGCCTTTTAATGTTTTAAAGTCATGGTCTAAAGATGACCTGAGGTGCTTCTTTTCATGTTAGTCCCTAAAGAGATCCAAAATGCCAGAGTAAGATATACCATTGTCTCAAAGAAGTGCCCAGGAAGCTCATGGAGAACAGACCAGAGGAGGCAGAAGTGGGTGAGGATTCTTCTCGAGGCCTGACTCTTGGAGGTGTCTCTCACTGCCATCAATGACAGCTTTTAATGCCCAGGATGGTTGGGTCCTACTGTCTCAGCTTAGGAAGAACAAAGGGAAGGCTCTCTAGAGAAATGAAGTGAGAGGGTCTGTGAAGAGGGGAGCCAGGCGAGTGAAATTAGACATGGATTCTCACTCTAAAAACCAGCTCTCTCTAACACACTCCCTCTCACTCGGATCCTGACCACAGCTGCATTGCTTTGGCAAAGATCTGGTGGTCTAGAGAAAGGAAGACCTGGGAAGCACTTCTGATGATAGAAGAAGCAGGGGAGTCTGCAACCGTCTAGCCTCTTAAAGGGGCCTTAGACTCTGTCAAAGTCTGAAGACTACTGTGCTACAGTAACAGTCTTTAAGGTGACACTATGCTGGGGCCAAGGACAAGATTTTAGGGACAGGCTGTTAAACACAGATCTTACTGGAGCAAAAAAGATGATCAAATTCTTTAAAGGTTAAACCAATTACCAATCTCCCCTAATACCCACCTAGAGGTGACCCCATGATGGAGCAGGGAAGGTCCCAGAGACTCTCACAAGCTAAAACACTGTAGCAAACCAGCATTTCTTGAAGCTTCCTCTGTAGTGGAGCAGCACAGAGCCCCTTTGGGCCATGCAAAAAACACTAGATGCTGGGAATAAAAATGAGTCACTGAATGATGAAATCTAAATCACTCCAAAGATGATGCCAAGACTTCACACTCTATTGATTTTATAGCTTCTGTTTTAAACTGGCCCCTTTCCCACCAACCTTAAATAAATAAAATATATTTGGCCAAAAATCAGTCTGTTTTGAACCATTTCATAAACTAGCCAACGATCCGGCATCATGACTAGAAAGCTGATCCATAAATGAGAAGGCTCTTCCTTGAAGTTAAAATTTTAAAAAGTTATCTGACTTTAATAAAGAATTTGCTCTTAGCTATGGGCATCCTAAGGTAGGAACTGAATATATTTCGTTTGCTGTTAGAAAAAGAAAACATTACTAATTATTATTCCAGCCATCCTCACAAAGATGAAATTGAATAGTGAGTCACAGATTTCACTGGACTGAGACTCTTAAACTCTTAACAGCTAGAGTAACAGTGTCCAAAAAAAGCTCTCTGTATTGACAGGAACGTTCTGCCCCTGTGCTGCCTGCAAAGGTACCCACTAGCCACATGCCCCTACTGAGCACTTGATATGTGGCTAGCATAAGAAACTAAAATTTAAATTGTATTTAATTCTAATTAATTTAAATATAAATTCCAGCATGTGGCTAACAGCTCCTGTATCAGGCAGCCCAGGCCTGGAGGCCTGGTCAGTCCTGGGTAATTGCTTGAATTACTGTAGTTTGAATTTTGACCAAAAATTCCCAAGAGACACTGGTTTAAAAAATACTGGCAGCACCCAGGGCACCACAATAGCTAGCACGTAATTACAGTTCTCTCTGTGGTAACCAATCACATGTGCCACAGAGACACAGGCCAGAAACCTCAAACCTTCTGCACAGTAAATGTCCTGTGACCAAGTGAATAGAAAGGAATCTCTGTTAAAAGCAGAGCCCACAGATGGCGTGGTGATGAGGTCGCTGGACTCCCACATGGCTGACCGCGGTTCGAGTCCTGGACCTGGTGGCTGGAGACTCATGCCGAGCGCCTATGCGTGTGTGCCCAGGAGGCTGGGAGGAGACTGTGGCATGGCCATTTCCCCTGGGGATGATTTCTCACTCTCCCTCTCACTGTCTCTATCTTGCTTTCTGGTGAGCACATGTACCCTAGGGCAAAAACCTCTACCAAAAAAAAAAAAAAAAGAAGAGGCAGTCCACCCACTGTGAGGGTCGACTGGCTTGAACCATACCTAGATTAGTAATCGGTTTATATTTGATGGCTTAGGCTAAGGCTTAATCCCTTATTATCAGGTAAACTACAAAATAAGATAATTTTCATGACCGAGTTAAGTATGTCTGAACACCGACCACACAGCCCTCGATGAAGCCAGACAGCACACGCTTACTGAATCTAAGCACTAATAAAACCACAAAAGAAATATGGCACACAGGCACACACAGGCGAAGTGCAGACCAAGAGCTGGCGAAGTCTGGTAAAGGGCAAGCGAGGAAAAGCCTGTGCGCTGTAGGTCACATGGTCTGTCACACTACTCATGGCCACTGTCGCATGAAATCGGCCGCAGCAGCGCGTGGCGGGATGAGCACTGCACTCCTAAAGGAGCAGCAGGCTGGACCTGGCCTCAACCCCTGGGATAAATCATCATGGTTTTTCTAATTTCTGTGAACAGAGTTCTGGGCTCTATTTTCAGAAGTTCTCGCTCAGTAGGCGTTAGTGGAGCCAGAGAATATGTATTTTTGAAGTTTCCCTAGGTAATAATGACTAACATCTGTCCAGGAACTTCTGCTGTAGTCAAAGAATTGCTACTGGGAGTCAGGAGATACTGGTTAAGTCCTGTTTCTATTGTTACCTGTTCTGGGTAGATTACTTAACCCTTCTAAGCCTCAGTTTATTTATCTGAACGATAAAGATAATATCCACCTAACAAGACTGTACACACATTCTTCACTCAAGAAATATTTAAACTCTTTCCATGTGTAAAGAACTGTGTTAAACATCAGTAGAACAAGACAGACATGGCTATAAGTTCACGGTGCTTTCAGTTTGAGATAAGCAGATACAGTAAATAAACAGCAACAAATAATCAGTTACAATTATGATCAATTTAAATTAATGAGGTAGTATAGGTTGCCTTGAAAATGCAAAACAGGAACTCGGGGCCAGGGATTATTATGAAGATTAATATTAACTAACCTAGGCATTATGTTTTATAATCTAAACATATATCATTTGAACGTTTTTAATTATTCAAACCTTATCATTCAAAGATTCCAGCATTATAACTTGCATGTTTTCAACTATTTACTCAACAGATGCTTACTAAGTACCCGCTATGTGCCAAGCAGTGTGCCGGGGGCCCCGACCCTCACGGAATTGACATCTGGGTGTGAGAGACACAAAGAACACATAAACAATGAAATGAACAGGTAATAAGTGATAAGTATGTGAAGGGAATAAAATGAGGATACATGACGGTGAAGTTATGGACAGATGTCCTACAAAGGAAACATTTGAGTTGAGACTTTAAAGAGGAGAAAAATCCTGACACTTCCTTTGTATCACTGAAAAATGCTTATGAAAGTGTCTTATAGGGCTGGCCAGGTGGCATGATAGTTAAGATGGCTGGATCCTGTGTGGCCAACTGTGTAGCTCAAGTCCTGACCTGGCGGACTGAAAAACACACTGAGCACAAAATCCCAAGGAGAGTGGAGGGGGAAGGACTACAGTGAAGCCACCTCCCCCCCGGGGTGCTTTCTCACTTTCTTTCTTCCTCTCTCTCTCTCTCTCTCTCTCTCTCTCTCTCTCTCTCTCTAACAAGCACATATGCCCTATAGCAAAATTAAAAAAATAAATAAAGTGTTTTATAAATTCTAATGAACACTACACAATAGTTACATTTATTGCAAGGAAATAAACCCCTGCCCTGAAGGGCCATAGCTATTACATAAAAGTATCTTTAAAAAATTAAAAGGTCCATACAATGCAAAGCACAAGAAGTCACCTAGTTAAATGCACAGATTGCCTTCTCTAATTCATTTAGTCAACAAATATGTATGGAACATCTATGATATGCTAAGCCCAGTTCTAGACACTGATGATATAAAGAACAACACAGCCGAAGACTTCATTCACATGGTGTTTACATTCTAAGGGAGAAATAAGTCAACGAATAATTATATGTCAGTTGGCTCTGAAGGTAAAAGAGGCACCAGATATGTAATTATGAAATTGCTGGCTCTTTTGAATAAAGAAAAAATAAAGCAAGATAAAAAGGAAAGGTGCGTGTGCTATTGACAATATGGTCAAGAATGGCATCTTGATGAGATGATACTGTTATATTCAAATCAGGGAGAAAGTAAGAGGACATCCAGTTTTAGCCAGATTAAAGGAGCCTTTATGAAGTTAGTGGCTGCAGGAGGACTCGAGTCACTCCAAAACCCCACAGCCTTGAAGCAGGGGGAGGAAGGTTTATAAAGGCAAAAACCACAAAGGGAAAAAAACCTACACATCTAAGAAAGTACAGGCCTTGAGTTATGTGAAAGCGGTTTACAAAGGCCAAAAAAGCAAGTTATCAGGAAGGACAGTTATAATTGGCTGCATCTGCTGGGGATAAATATTCAGTTAGGAAGACAGAAATGAATGGCAGCATTCATCTACTGGTGATAAGCATTCAGTGAGGAATTTTCAGGAGGCACATGTGGGTCAGGTTTCAGGAAAAGGGAAATGGCAGTGGAATACTATTCAAAATGGAGGTGCTCATGCTTCATTACAAAAGTCGAGATCTGAATGATCCCTTCGGCCTCGCCTTGAATACTTCTAATAATGGGAAACTACTGAGTTGACTACTGTTCAAAAGCACAATGGCTGGACTAACACCAACAGCCAGTCTGCCTCCATTAGGCCCAGACATGCTGATCTGACCTCTAACCATGTCCCAGATCTCTCAGCGGCTCCGAATTGGACTTGCTGGCTCTGTCTGGCCACATTTCTCTGCAAGAACTCTACTTTATTCCATCTCCATGTGGAACCCAAATTCCTCAGAGCAAAAAGGATAACATAAGTCTTCAGATCAGAAATCCTATTCCAGTATTACACTGTTTATAATATACTATACTGTTTATATGTGCTATAATTTATATAGTTTATAAGTTATATAATTATAATTTATATAACTTAACTATAGCATTTGTTAAATAATATTGATGGACATTTAAGTGTTTTCTAATTTCTTCTCATTTTTTGATGCATACCCTTGTACACATACCTTTGAACACTTTGAAGATGATCTTAGGACAAATTCCAAAGAGCAAGATTAATAGACAAAGAGCAAACATATTTTAGATTTGTATACTATATATTGCCAAAATATTCTCAAGGACGATTAAATCAAGCTCTATTCCCATACAAAAGGCAGGAGAGTATGTTTCTCACATCTCTATAATTCTGACGAATCTTACCAGTGAAAACTGAAATACTGCTATGCTTTTATTTATAATTCATTGATTATTAATAAACTTGAAGATCTTTTTAGGTTTATCAGCCAGTGTTTTACTTTTGCCATTATTTAAGAGACCCTTTAGATTAAGGATATCTGTCTTTTTCTGTCATACTTGGTGAGGGTGAAGACTTAATGTCTTGGTCTGGTAGGCCTTCGCCTTCAGTTTCTCAGTCTTTTCTTTGATGGCTTCTTGGTTTTCATATCATGCTTTCTTCACTTCAATTTTATAACAATATTAACAGATGTTTTCTTCTAGGACTTCTCTGGCTTCATATTTTTACATTTAAATGTTTGATCTATTTGGAATTTATTTTGTGAGACAAATGGGGCAAGAAACGAGCTTTCCTTATCACCTTTATTCAATAATGCATTCCACAGTCATCTAATAAATAAATCATCCTCTCTCCACTGATCTGAAATGACACCTTGGTCCTATATTAATTTCTTATATATTCTAAGATATATTTCTAGACTGTATTCTGTTCCTCACCAGTCTGTTTAATTTAGTTCTAAGGGCACTCTGTTTCATAGAACTTTATTGTTGACTTAAATATCTTATGTAGCAAGTCCTTTTCATAAGTTAGACTCTCAATCCAATGTTATCTTGGCACTTTTCAGATGATCAACCACAGTAAGCTGTACAGCCTCAGCTCTGTGCTATGTTATAGTATATTCATTCTATCCACAGCGTTTCATGCCTACAGTCAACTTTCATTCACAGATATGTATATATCAGCTGAATTTACTACTGAAAGTATTTAGATTAATTAAGATGTTTTGTGAATCAATACTATGTGGGAAAGAATAAAGGAATGGAAAGCAACTGCAGATATCAGAGACAGGATGGGAAGAGGATGGGAAATGGCAGAGGGTGAGAAATAGGCAGGAATATATATATATATATATATATATATATATATATATATACACACACACACACACACACACACACACATATATATATATTACAAGAAACATATATATATATACACACACACACACACACACACACACACAAGAAACGAGAGATGAAAAATTATTTGTTGACGATAACATATATGTTTAAGCCACTGTACAGAGTATTTTGGCTGGAAAATCGCATTTTGTATGCTGTGGTGATGTCCAGTGAAAGTATGTAAAATAAATATAAATAAATAAATAAAACTAAAAAAAATGGTGGCATATCCAGCACTAATAAAACTCAATTACTTTAAAATGTCTAAAGGTAAGTTATGAGAATACATAATAATTCATTCTTTTTTTGAAAAGGTTTTTGCTATAGGGCGCATGCGCTTGCCAGACAGACAGAGAGAGACAGAGAGACAGAAAGCAAGAAATTACCCCCCAGGGGTGATGGCCACGCCGCAATCCCTTCTCCTTCATTCTCCTCTTGGGATCTTGGGCACGCACGCACACGTGCCCGGCGTGAGTTTTAAGCCACCGGGTCTGGGACACAAACCACATTCGACTACATGGGAGTCCAGCGACATAGCCATTACGCTAACTGCTGGTCCCCAATAGTTCATCCTTAAAACACTATCCATAACCCTTTTAGATCAAGAGCTTTATACTCTTTTATGGATCATCTAAAGATAAAAACACCAAACCTAAAAAAGAACTTCTGAAAACAAGTAACAGGAACTGAATTATGTCATTAATGCTTTTTAAATATACCATGAGACAACCTCCTGGCTAAAAGTCAGAAGCTCATGAAATACTGAGGCTGAGAAAAGGTTTCAAGCTGAAGCTCAGCTCCTGGCATCAAAGCAATGGCTTCATTGGTACACATTTCTACCATGTGGCTTTACACTACATGCACAGAAAATTTAGAGTGATTTACAACGTATAGTCTTTCAGCACATACTTCAAGGTTGGAGCAGAAAGCTGGGTAAGGAGGATAGTTTCAACCATATTAGTGCTTCAATAATATTGTCATGTAATTTCCTCTTTAAAAAATAAAAGGATGAAGAACAAAAGTAACTTGGAGTATTTTTATTTAAC
Source organism: Tupaia tana (assembly GCA_026018925.1). Lineage (NCBI taxonomy): Eukaryota > Metazoa > Chordata > Mammalia > Scandentia > Tupaiidae > Tupaia > Tupaia tana. The sequence continues at coordinate 3,129,551 of JAKSZU010000004.1, read as the reverse complement.
ATAAATAAAGCATCTAGACCATCCAGTGTTCTTTTCATGCCATCACAGCTACCTCTGCAAGGACATAGTCTTTCAAGCAACAGAAAGAAAGGCCTATAGAGGGAGGGAAGAAATCAGAGGCTCTTTAGCCGGTCCAGGCAGGTACACTGAAATGAGGAAGGTCTGGATTTGAGTGGCTACATGCAGTCACATGAAGGGCTAGAAAGGACCTGAGAGTTTCCTAAAACAAACCATTGGCTTTCTTGGCCTCCTATCATTGCCCACGTCACTCCCCACCCAGGGACTGAAGCTCAGCAAAAGCACCACTTTCTTGGCAAAGCCTAACTTTTCCTGTCTTTTCAGAAAATATTCTACCATTTTCCCATCTCCAGTAACATCCTGCTTATCTTTTTATTTTCAGAGTCATCACTATAATTATTTATGTAAACTCTTTAGAGATAGGGACTACCTTTTACTCATTTTTTTTTTAAAGTTTGCTACAGGGCACATGTGCTCACCAGAGACAGAGACAGAGACAGAGAGAGAGTGGGTGAGAAAGCACTCTCCAGGGAGGATGGCCATACAGTAATTCCTTCTCTTCCACTCTCTTCTCAGGATTTTGGGCACGCACGCAAATGTGCCTGGTATGTTTTTCTAGCTGCCAGGTCCAGGACTTAAATCAGGTAGTTGGCCACGTGAGATCCAGCCACCTTAAGCACTATGACACCGACAGGCCCCTCTTATTAATGTTTTAATTTTCATTCTTTAACACAGTGCTGGAAACCAAACAGAGACTCGATTAAAGTTTCTGAGTGAATAAAAGAAGAAAATAAGCACACCAGTAACAGTTCCATTCTTTCCTGGGCTGGTAAAATAACACAATTTAGTTCTGGTAGCCATTTCTTGAGAGAGGGCAAACTGAAGTCAAAATGGTGACTCAGTGGTAAAAGGACCCAATCCATGTTACCTGAGGGCAAGCTGAAGGACCAATAAATATTTAGCATGAGTAAGATAGCAAAGTTTCAGAGTCATTTTCTCATCCATGCATCCAACAAACATCTGGATGAGTGGAGACAGTGGAGACAGGTTCATGCATTAGAATACTGCCCCTGCCCACACGGAGCTTCAGTCTAGTGAGAGAGAGAGACCCCATCACCTACAGTCTACTGAGGTAAGTGTGAGACTTGGGACACAGAGGGTGCTATGGGAACACCTAGAGTTTGTGAAAAGATTCTCAGAGGAAGTGACCTACAGGTTACAAAGATAAAGTGTAAAAGGATAAGCAGGACTCAGTTAATGAGAAAGAAAACTCTTTGTTTCAGGCAGAAAGAAAATGACATATTAAAGGCCTGAAAGTAAGAAAAGGCAGTTCTGAAAACTGAATCTTGGACCAGCTGTGGTGGCACACATTGCTAAGACACTGTGCCCCAAAGGTGGGGCCACGAGAGGCCTATGTTCTATTCCAAGTCCAACCTCAGCAGGTGCAGGGGCATGTGCCTGTCATCTCTGCAACTTGGAAGGCTAAAGCTGGAGGGTCACCAGCTTCAGGACGGCCTGGACAATACAACAGGATCCTGTCTAAAAGAGAGCCCGCCATGGTGGTGCACTCCTGCAGTCCCAGCCGGGAGACTGAGGCAAGAGGATTATAATATGGCAAGACCCCACATTTATTATTTATTTATTTATTGGAGAAGTTTTTGCTATAGGGCGCGTATGCTCAACAGAAAGAGAGAGACAGAGAGACAGAAAGTGAAAAATGACCCCCGCCACGCCGCAATCCCTTCTCCTCCATTCTCCTCTTGGGATCTTGGGCATGCATGCACACGTACCCGGCATGAGTTTAAGCCATGGGGTCCAGGACTCAGACCACAGTTGACTACATGGGAGTCCAGCGACATAGCCATTACCCCAACTGCTGGTCCCAAGACCCCGCCTTTATAAAGAAAGCTAAGAGTTGTCACCATGGCCAGGTGGTTAAGGTAGCTGGATTCCACATGACCAACTGAGCGGTTTGTATCATGGAAGTGAGCATTTGAGAAATACATGGGGCACGTGTGTGTGCGCGCACGTGCGCGTGTGCCCAAAATCCCCAAAGGAGGGAGAGGTGGAGGAGAGGAAACTGTGGTGTGATCATTCTTCATGGGAAGTTGCTTTCTCCTCTCCTCCTCCTTCCCACACAAGTGCATGTACCCTCAAGCACAGAAAATAAAAAAGAAAGAAAGGAAAGCTAAAAATTGGATCTTTTAGTATGACTATTGGGTAGAATTTAAAGAAAAAGTTGTTTAGGGTACGTGCAGATGGCATAATGGATAAGTTGCTGGACTCCCATGTAGTTAGCTGTGGTTTGAGTCCCGGACCTGGTAGCTTAAAATTCATGGCTGGAAGCATGTGTGTGCATGCCCGTAATCCCAAGAGGAGAACGGAGAAGGGACTATGGTATAGCCATCCTCCCTGGAGGGTGATTTCTCGCTTTCTGTCTCTCTGTCTCTCCAGTGAGTGCACTCACGCTGCATTAATCTCTTTAGAAAGAAAAAATGAAAACGTAGTTTAGAAAATAACTTGTAGATAAAATCAGTGTTTGGGTATCAGAGAATCCCATATGCCACATTAACAAAAAGAGGAAGCACTGACGGGCTTGGGGATGGAGTCGCTCTGGCTGCAGTGTGATGAAGGGTTGGAGGCAGGAAACCAGTCAGGAAACTGTTTTGGTACTCTAGATGTGAGATGACAGTGGGCTGCACTAGGAGAGGGCAGAGTGGCAGTGAGAAGGCAGTTCCTAGAGCTGCTCTAACCAGACTGCAGCGAGTGGAACACAGGCTAAATCTGTCTCTATGACCCGAAGGAAGTATGACGCACTGAAGTTGCAAATATATATATCTTAGCCCAACAAATATCTGTTTAAATATAACGTGAGTCACCTGAGGAGGCAGTAAGTCCCTAACAAGTTGAAGATACAACATTTGGTAAGAGGGTAACGTGTGATAATATCTTTCTTTCTTTTTTTTTTTTTTTTTGAGAGGTTTTCACTATAGGGCGCGTGCGCTCACCAGACAGACAGAGAGAGACAGAGAGACAGAAAGCGAGAAATCACCCCCCAGGGGGGATGGTCACGCTGCAATCCCTTCTCCTCCATGCTCCTCTCGGGATCTTGGGCACGCACGCAGACGTGCCCGGCGTGAGTTTTAAGCTACCAGGTCTGGGATGCGAACCGCATTCAACTACGTGGGAGTCCAGCGACATAGCCATTACGCTAACTGCTGGCTCCCATGTGATAATATCTTCAACTGGACTAATACAAAGTATTTGTGTTGGGAAAATATATTTTGCAAGCTGTAATGATACACAATGATTGAATGTATAAAAAATTTTTTTTAAAAAGAAATTTAAAACATTTTGAAGAAATTCAATTTTGAAAGGATTTTGAAAGGTTAGGGTAGATTATTTTTAAGATCTTTTTCAACTCTGAGATTCTGAAAATCTACTGAATTTGATTTCAGTTTGATACCTGGGGCTGCCCTCTGTGCTTGATGGAAGAAATACAAGATGCATGATTGACTTCCACCAGAGGATGTGTCCGTGCTACTAACACCCTCCAGGGAAAAATATCCTGTCAAGGTTTAACATCACTTAATACATGATATAACTGATCTGAACTGAGAATCCGTGTTTCACAACTCCCTGTCAAGACACAGGTGGTTACAACATGGCTTCAGTTGTCACTAACTACAGTTGCTGCTGCCGTTTATACTGGCAGCAAAAGTACAAACAACAGCAATCAGAGTATCTTCCATGTGCCTGTATTGGGCAGGGCTAGCTGGAGTACCTCCTATGTATTGATACATTAGAATTTGCAGAGTAGGTTTTATTCCCATTTTAAAGATGAGAGTAGGTGGTATGGTAGTTAAGGTGTGGGACTCCCACATGGCCGACCATGGTTTGAGTCCTGGACCAAGCAGCTTGAAAATCATGCTAGACGCATGTGAGTGCATGCCCAAAATCCTGAGGGAAGGATGGAGGAGAAGGGATTGAGGTGTGGCCATACCTCCTGCAGGGTGATTTTTCCCTTTCCCTCTCTCTCTGGTGAGTGCATGTGTCCTATGGCAAAAAACAAACAAACAAAAAAAACAAAAACAAAAAAAACCCCTCAAAAACCTTAAAAAAATAGAGAACAGGCTCAGAAAGATTAATTCGTATAAAGCCACAAATTATTCAGCAGGGGACAGGAATTTGAGTCAAGGTCAGCCAACACCTATACTGATGCCTTTCCAACACATTCCAACACCCTAAAAAGCTTGAGTAAAGTTTTAAAGAATAGTAAAAAAATAACTACCATTTGTTTACCAAGTGTCAGGCATCTTTACCTGCATTATTTCATTTCATTCATTTCTTCAGCTCATATTCACAGAATGCTTCACTTCAAAGAATGTCAGAAGATTTGACTTAAAATCTGAGTATAGCCGCTGAACAGAATGAAAATCATAAAAATCCTCCAAAGGTGAAAAGTATTTGAGAGTTTTTAAGATGTTTTCACATTCATTAGCTCATGTACTCTTCTTCACAACCCTGCGAAGTAGGCAAAGTGGGATTATTATCCCCATTTTACAAATCAGAAAGTGGCAGGGCTGGCTGTCACCAGACCCAGCAGTTCTGACTCCTGTTCGCTCCTCTCTGTCATTTTCTACACCAGTGGGCGATGGAGAGTGACTGAGAAAGAGCAAGACGAAGCAGAGACGACCGTAACAACAGAACCGAATGCGTGAGGCTGCAGCACAAAATATATCAAAGTACTTGGACAGAATTGATGAAGGTGTCAGGATATCAATATTTTTGTAGCACGTAGAAGGATTTTAAAGGATTCTAAGACCTTAAGACGGATGTTTATATAGGAACCCTGAAAGCCGGCTGGGAAACGTTAGTATTCTTTAAATCCTAGTCCTGAAGTGCACTCGGTGGGCACGACAGCCAAACACAGTATCAGTCTGACTTGTTACTGGAGAATATTTTAGTATTTCCATGTTTTAAATTTAGTTAAAAAATTTAGAAAATCTTTACATTTAATTTTGGTTCAATTTATCTTGTGAGTAATTTCTTTTGGTAAAATCCCACCGAACTGATTTACGGAAGGTGGGAATTTGTTTTCATTGCAGAGTCAATGACTTAAGTTACTTGCAGTTTGGGTCAGTTCCATTCCTCCCTTCGATGTAATTAATAACCTTCCCTTCCTTTTTGTGAGTGTGGTCTGTGGTCTCCTGATAAGTAGGACTTGAGGTGACAGCTGAGATGAATTACATGGGCCAATGAGGCAAACAAGAGTGTGGGGTTCCCAGGTTTATGAGACAGAGACACATGGAATACTTTTCCTCGTTGATTAAAACTGGTTCCAATCTAATCTCTGGTTTAGTAATTCCCATTATTTAACAGAAACACAAGGAAAATATCTTACCTAGCTCCAGGATGTCAGCAGTTTCTATGAAAGAAAAAAAATGTTGTAAATAATAATGCAAACATACCAAAATGATAGAAATTCCAGGGTAAGACGGGGCTTGAGAGTTTCCCTAGTCCATTTTCTCATTTTAAAAAATACGGAGTTTCTTAGCAGTAGTTATGGAAGTACAACACCCAATTTTGTCTCTCCTGAACCTAAATTTGTGAACTCCATGGAAATTCAGAGAGGGTAAAGTAACTGTGCCTAAAGCCACGAGGCTGATCTATACAGCAGTCCCTCAGTAAATGTGGGGACTGGCTCAGGGACCCCCATGGATAGAAAAATCTGTGATTCTCAAGTCTCTTACATCAAATGGTGTAATATATATATAAAACCTATACACATCGCCTATACACTTTAAATCATCTTTAGATTACTTGTAATTCCTAATGTTAAACTATGTAAACAGTTATTACACTGTATTGTTTGTTTTTGTCAGCATGTCTTTTTTTAATTTCATTTTCTTTTATACATTCAATCACCGTATTTGGCTTACAAAATAGATATTTCAACAGGTGAACATTTCTCAGTTGATAAAACTATAAAATATCTTCAACAGATAACACCACATTTCTTTGTGCCATTAATGCTTTGCCTCCCTATTTTTCTTCTAAATGTCCTTCCTCAGACCCTCCTCTTTCACACACACTGTATCTGGTATTTACATCTATAAACTGTGTTTCTATATCCTTTAGTCAATCAGTTTCAGTCATAGAGTGCGGCCACATTTTCGACTGTGTAGTTTTATTTATTTATTTATTTTTAAGGAATGTTTTCAATTCTCAGTGGGTTGAATCCATGGATACAGGACTAGAGGGCTGACTATACTCAGAATCTGGGCTTCCTGATTTCCATCTCAAAACCAAGCACGTAGCTTTTGATAGAAACCTCTATAAACAACCACATCTGCTTCTGCTTTAACCAGTGAGTTATTTATAAGCCCTGACCTCTTAAAGACACAAGTTTTATGATAAGAGGTGTCAAATAAAATTTTTTGATGCAAAATAAAGTTTTCTTTTCCTTACCTTGATCCTGGGATGCAGACTCTGAGCGATGACCATATTTGTGTTTTCTAACATCATTCCAGTCTATTACTACAGGGAGAGAGGTAACAGTCACATGGAAAGGAAAGAAAATACAAGATTCAGTACTTCTCCAATTTGGTAATATGTATTAATAGTTTTTAATAAGGTAATCCACTTCTAGGATTCTTTTTCTTTTTTTTTTTTTTTTTGAGAGGTTTTTGTTATAGGGTGCATGCACTCGTCAGAAAGACAGAGACAGAAAGCGAGAAATCACCCCCCAGGGGGGATGGCCACACTGCAACCCCTTCTCCTCCATTCTCCTCTCGGGATCTTGGGCATGTATGCACACGCGCCCGGTGTGAGTTTAAGCCACTGGGTCCGGGACTCGAACCGCGGTTGACTACGTGGGAGTCCAGCGACATAGCCATTACACCAACTGCTGGTCTCTCCACTTCTAGGATTCTATTCTAGGAAAGCCAAATACCAGAAAAACGATACAAAATACAAAAAAAAAAAAAAAAAAGGACTTTATTTAGAAGTCTAGCATTTTCTATTTAATATCTATGAAAAGGGGGAGGGAATTCTATTTTCAATACAGAAGACTGACTAAGCTTCAGTAACTCTGGGGCTAGCCTGTGGCCTGGCGGTTGAGGCAACTAGATCCCACACGGCCAATTGCATCATTTCGATCCCATACCTGGCAACTTGAAAAGAATACTGGACACGTGTGCACATGCTAAAGATCCCAAAGGGGGGGAAGAGGAGGAGACGGGACTGCTGTGTGGCCGTGACCCAGGTGGAGTGCTTTCTTGTTTTCCCTTTCTCTTTCTGGCAAGTACATGTGCCTTCTGGCAAAATTTAAAAAGAAAATCAGTGATACAGTGCAATCATCTGACAAAGTATTTTATAGCTGTTAAATATTTACAAAGGTTAGAACACAAAAGGGAAAATATTTAAGTTATAATGCTACCAGGTAAAATATGGTAACAAAATTATATTTATGGAAAGATGACAATTATATTAAAAAAAAAATAGAGAGCATCCCTTTTATGGGCTGAATTGTGTCCTTCAAAACTTCACTGTAAAGTCTCTACTCCCCAGTACGTCAGAAGGCAACTGAATTTGGAGGTAAGGTCTTTAAAGAGGTAATTAAGTTAGCATGAGGTCAGCGAGGTGGGCAGGCCCTAGCCCATTACGTCTGCTGTCTTTATGAGGAGGAATCTGGGTATAGACAGGTACAGGAAAAAGAGGATGTAAGGACAAGGGGAGAAGACGGCCCCCTGTGTGCCAAGGAGAGAGGCCTCATGGGAAGTAACAGTGCCCACACCTTAATCTCAGACTTCTGGCTCCAGAATGTCAGAAAATAAATTTCTGTTGTTTAAACCACCTAGCCTGTGGTCTTTGTCATGGCAGCCTTAATAAACTAATGGAACCCCCAAGATTATTAGTACAAAAGATACAGAAGTAAATACAGCAAAAATAAATGACTTGTTATCTTTGGGTGGTGGTCCTAGGTTCTTCACCTGTTTTCTATTTACATATTTAAAAATTTTCCATAAAGAGGATACATTATTCATAGAATGGGAATGCATTTTCCTTTGAAAATTTAAATCTATCTACTGACCCTACCACTTTGTCACCATTAATCACCACCAGTCATGGCTACATTTTCCTTACCCAGCTCAAATTCCATGGCTCTCTGGCAAATGCTTTTAACTCTCTTCCCCCTCATTTTTGTCAAGTTTGTCTAGTAAATACTCAGTCTTAGTGCTGGCTAAAGTTACTTGTCAACCTATACCATGCTTACCTACGTAGCTCACTAGTACTGAAGAAGAACAAACACAAGCTTACTGGTGACACTTTAAACTCATGGCCATAATTCTTAAATGCCACTTCATATTGCCCAGAAGTCATACCACACTTCTTCTCTATGTTTGCTTTTCTACTGCTGCCCCACCCCAAATGTTTTTCATATTTTTTTTCTCTCTCCTCAAACTCCAAATATTCCCTTTCCCAACTTCACTTTTAGGGAATGACCTTAATTCAGGGCTCATGGAGAAAACAGAAGTAAAGGTGGGAGCCCTTTCATTCATTCAGGGTGGGAGACGTGATCTTGCTTAGCAGCATACCCTCATGCACAGTATGATACCACGTGCTCAGTTGACATTCAGGGCACTCAGCTGCTCATCTGTCATTCTTTCTGACTTCTCTCCTGTTATTGTGGATGACGTGGCAAAAGCCAATCCTCCATTTTTGATCTAGGTCCTACGGTATCTTATCCTCTAAAGGACTTTGTAAGTATCCCCTTTCTAATAGATCAGGAGTCCCCAAATCCCAGGCCACAGACCAGTACCAATCCCTGGCCTGTGAGGAACCCAGCCGAACCACAGGAGGTGAGTCCTGGTGAGTGGGCAAAGCTTCATCTGTATTTACAGCCACTCCCCATTGTTCGCATTTCTGCCTGAGATCCTCTTGTCAGATCAGCAGCATTAGATTCTCATAGGAGCCGCCAGATGTGACTGTCTAGTTGCAGAGAAACAAACTCAGGGCTACATTTTTCTGACCATCTCAAATTCCATGGCTCCCTGGCAAATGCTCTTAACTCTCTCCCACTCATTCTGCACTGTGGTGAGTTGGATAATTATTCCATTATATATTACAATGTAATACTAATAGCAATAAAGAGCAAGATAAGGTGCTTGAATTATTCCCAAACCGTCCTCCTTCACCCCGTCTCTCCAGTCCTTAGAAAAATCATCTTCCATGAAACTTTCCTGGTGCCAAAAATGTTGGAGACTACTGTAAATAGATCACTACTATTCTTTTTTTTTTTTTTTTTTTTTTTTTGGAGAGGTTTTTGCTAGAGGGCGCGTGCGCTTGCCAGAAAGACAGAGAGAGACATAGATATAGAAAGCGAGAAATCACCCCCCAGGGGATGGCCACGCCGCAATCCCTTCTCCTCCATTCTCCTCTCGGGATCTTGGGCACGCACACACACACGCCCGGCGTGAGTTTAAGCCGCCGGGTCCGGGACACGAACCGCAGTTGACTACATGGGAGTCCAGCAACATAGCCATTACGCTAACTGCTGGTCCCAGATCACTACTATTCTTAACATATTCACTAGTATTCTTAATTCCTTCCTACCCCCCAAAAAAAATTTCCCTCAAGCATCCTTCCCACCCCTCTTAATCCCACATATCTCTCTATACATTCTTTCATTTTTTGGTTCTCCTTCACAGGAAAACTGAATGAGTTGCCTCTTCACTTTCTTACATTATCTTCCCACCCAAACAGGGTTTTTCTGTTCATCTCTTTTCATTGAGATTACTCCCAAATTCACATTTCCAGTACTGGCTGTTTCTGGGAATTCCACATTCCCATACGGAACTGCCTATTGGCCATCACTACGATTTCAAGCTTGATATGACTTAATCAGAATGCACCCTCTGACAACTTGTTTCTCTTTCTGTCTTCCCCAGCCTTGTAAACGGCACCTCCTTCACCAAGACGTGCATGGAGCCATGTATGTGCTCAGCGGTGGACTTCCACTCACCAAGGCTGACCAGCTGCTATGGCCACTGCTGAGTGCCCCGCCTGCCAGCAGTGGAGATCACCAGTGAGCCCTCTGAAAGGCACCATTGCCCAAAGTGATGAGCCAGCTATCTGGTGGCAGGTTGATTACTGCAGACTGCTTCCTTCATGGAAGGGGAAGCATTTTGTCTTCATTGGAATAGACACTCTAGATACAGATTTCCTTCCATGCAGGCCATCCATAAATTCAGAGAATGCCTTATCCATTGTGGAATCAATTCCACACAGCATTGGTTCTGATCCAGGAACCCAAAGAAGTGTAGCAGTGGGTCCATACTCATAGAATTCACTCATGGAATACCTGTGTTCCCTTCATCCAAAGGCGGTGGCTTGACAGAAGGGAGAAATGGCCTTCTGAAGATTTAGTTACGACGCCAGCGAGGTGGCAACAGCTTGCAGGGCTTGGGTAAGGTTCGCCAACAGGTAACACATGCGTGAATCAGCATCCAATATACAGTACTATTTCTGTGCTAGCCAGAATTCATGGGCTTAGGAATCAAGAGATGAAAACAGGAGTGGCACTACTCACCATTTTCTCTACTGACCCACTAGCAGAATGCTTTCTTCCTGTTCCTATAACTTTATGCTCCATTGGGCATAGGTCTTAGCTACAGAGCAAAGACTACTTCTACCAGGAGACACAACAACCCACTGAACTGGGAATCAAGACTGCCACCCACCACTCTGGCATCCTCATGGCTCTGTATCAACAGGCCAAAGGGAAGTGTGGCACTGACTGAGGTCATTGATTCAGACTGCCAAGAGGAACTTGAACTAGCACTCCACAATGGAGGAAGAGTTTGCCTGGACTACAGAGTTCCCTTAGGGCATCTCTTAGTACTACTGTGCCCTGCCTGTGATTAGGGTCGGTGGAATAGTATTACTGTCCCCTAAGATTAGGGTCAATGGAGAACTAAAACAACGCAATCCAGGCAGGTCTATAAATAGCCCAGACCCTTCAGGAGTGAAGCTTCCGGTCACCAACAAGTAAAGAACTATGCCCAAATGAGGTTCTTTCTGAAGGCAGAGGGAATCAAAATGGGCAGCAGGGAGTAGCTATGAATACCAGCTTTAACGTAATGATTGTTACAGAAACGACTACTGTACTTGTCAGGGGTATTTCCTTATTTTATGATTAATATGTTTATATATCACATACTAAGCAAGCATCTTTGTTTGCTTTCCTCTCTTATCATGTAACAAAAGATATACTGACTTTATATCAATATTTAAGTGTTGTTACTTTTACATAACTGTGTTTAAGTTACAGAATATCAAGAGAAGAGTAAATATTCTTCAAGGTCTTTACCTCCTCTTCTGGGGGAGAGATTAGCATGCTTTTGGTTGTATGTGAGATAGTTGTATATTTTAGAAAGAACTGTAACCTGGTTGTTATCTTCATTTGGAGATCAAGTACACTTTAAGAGAATGCGTGTAGGTGCTAATTTGGCAAGGTGTGGAACTATTATGGTTAATTTTAAGTGTCAACTTGACTGGGCTAAGAAATGCCCAGATAGCTGGTATATATTATTTCTAGGTGTGTCTGGGAGTGTGTTTCTGGGAGGGATTAACACCTGGATCTATAGACTGTCTGAAAGACGGTCACCCTCGCCAGTGTGGGTGGGCTGCACTCAATCCAGGGACAGCCCAGATAGAACACAACAATAGAGAAAGGAGGAATTCTCTCTTGCTTCTTGAGCTGGGATATCCGTCTTCTGCCCTCACACACTGGTTTCTGACTCCTGAACCCTGGACTCCAGGACTCACATCAGTGCCTTCCCTGCCTCCCAGGTTTTTGGGCCTTTGGCTTCAGAGTGGAAGTTACACCTTTGGCTCTCCTCATTCCAGACCTTTAAACTAGGACTGAATTACACCACTGGCTATCAAGAGACATACTTAAACAATATTTCATGGGACTTCTCAGTCTCCTTAACTGCATGAGCCAATTCCCATAGTAAATCTCGTATCTATCTACTGTGGTTTAAAAGTGTCCCCTAAATTTCATGTGTTGGAAACTTAATCCCCAAATTTACATGTTGATGCTATTTAGATGTGGGGCCTTTAAAAGTTAATTAGGATTATGTATGGTCAACAGGATGGGACCACCATGATGAGGCTGGAGCTTTATAAGAACAGGAAGAGAAGTCCAGCTGTGGTGGGGCACACTGTTAAGACTGTGCTGTGCAGGCTGGGACCACATGAGAGGCATTGGTTTGATCCCTAGTCCCAGCGGTACCTACAATCCCAGAGATTTAGGAAGATAAGGCAGGAGGATGGCACGCTCCAGACAGGCCTGGGCAACACAGAGAGACCCTGCCTAAAAAAGCAAGAAACCAAGAGAAGCTTGAGCAGAAAGATGCAGAGGCGAGGAATGGAGAAGAGAATATACTGTGGTCTGTGGGAGCTTGGTTCTAATTCTTGGCTCATTACGCACCCCTTGTCCCCATGTGGCTTGGTTGTTTGACCTCCCTAGTAATCAGAAGAATCACAACTATTTCAGATGCAGAGACAGGAGAATAGGCATTAGAGAAAGTATCATTTTAGTGTCAAGTAGAAGAGTAAACTTGACTTAATCCCTGATTAAACAAATCATCCCACCTCAGTAAGTCCTAAACAAGGGATACAAAAGGTTAACATATAATAAGCTAGAAAATTATGCTTAAGCAGAGATTTTGTTTTTAAGAATTTCTCATAAAGTTCTCAGTTTCCACAAAACTCAAATTTGGTTTAGAATCTAAACCCTGAAATGTGTATGATATTTTTCAAATAAATTCAACTAATACTATTAAAAAGTTGATATAAAAAAGACAAGATTGTGGCATGGCCATCCCACTAGGGAGTGATTTCTCACTTTCCCTAGCTCTCTCTCTGTTTTTCTCTCTCTCAGGTAGTGCATGCATGCTATAGCAAAATTAAAAAAAAAAAAAATTAAAGAAAGTCAAGAATGCATGCCTTCCAGAAATGGCTGTGTTTTAATGATAGATACTTAAGGATATAAAGTATCTAGCATGGTACCTAACACAGAGAAGACTAAATAATGGGCTTGTCTTCCTCTCCTTTCTTAATAATAATCTCTAATGTGGTGAAAATGTTACATAATTTAAAAAAAAAAAAAATCTGCTATTGGGGGGAACCAGCAGTTAGCATAATGGCTATGTCGCTGGACTCCCACGTAGTCGACCGCAGTTCATGTCCCGGACCCGGTGGCTTGAAACTCACACTGGGCGCGTGTGCCCAAGATCCCGAGAGGAGAATGGAGGAGAAGGGATTGCGGTGTGACCATCCCCCCTGGGGGGTGATTTCTCGCTTTCTGTCTCTATGTCTCTCTCTGTCTGTCTGGCGAGCGCACGCGCCCTATAGCAAAAACCTCTCCAAAAAAAAAAAAAAAAAAAAAAAAAAAAAAAAAAAAAAACAACTGCTATTGGGCATATGCACTCACCAGAGAGAGAGAGAGAGCGCGAGCGAGCACTCCCTGGGTGGTGGAAGGATGACCCTGCTCTCATCCATTTTCCTCCATTATAGTCTTGGGATTTGGGGCATGTCTGGTGTTGCTGTCAAGCCACTGGGTCCAGGACTCAACCATGAAGTCAGCTATGTGGGTTCTGAAGTCACCTTAACCATCCTGCTAGTTGGCTGGCCTGAAATAGTTTTAAATATGTAAAAAGCAAAATTTCCAACTTTCTTCCCAATCTGGATAATTTTTGCTAATAACAAAAAATGCTATCATAGCTATAAAAAAAGCATAATGAGTGGTTTAATTAATAAGGAGGAATTCCTGGTGCAGGCAGGGGCATGGTGGTTAAGGGTGCTGGACTCCCACATGGCCAACCATGGTTCAAGTCCTGGACCTGGCAGCTTGCTTTCTCACTTTCATGTTCTCTCTCTCTCCTTCTCTCTGTCTCTCTTATTTTGTCCCATTATGATCAAATTAAAATAAATACATACATTTAAAAAAATAATGAGGAATTCCTTAAATTCAGTCCTTGCCAGGTCTCTTAAAGCCTCTCATCTCCAGAACAGGGTAAAGATACTTACCACTAGGCTGCATAGTCAGTGGACTAAAAACTGGTCAAGCAGTTAAGAGATCTGGGATTTATCCCTGGGTCCACCAATACCTTGCTCTGACCTCTGACAAGTCAATGTTTCTGTATGTTAATTGCTCCATCTGTAAAATAGGGGGGGAAGGAAGGGGAACACTTATTACCCTATAAAATACTGAGACCTTTTAATTATTAACAAATTGGGCTACATTATAAGAAAACTAGGAGATTTAGAAACAAACATTTGGCTATTAGATATCTCAGGATGGAAAGTACCTTCTAGCAAGTACCACAGCTTTAATTTAACTAAGCCTCTATAGAGAATATAGGTATTTACTACAATTGGTTCTGTGCAAACCCATAATTAAATAGTTTCCAACTAGCTAGATTAAGCCAGAAAATCGAGAGACACTAAAAACCCATTACCATGGTGTTATAGATTGAACTGCCCACCCCCACACTAGACTCTGCTGTATTCGTATGTTGAAGCCCTAATCCCCAGTGTGACTGTATTTGGAGACAGTGCTTTTACAGGGGTGGTTAAAGTTAAATGAAGGCATAAGGATGGGGCCCCAATTCAATAGGACTGTGTCTTTATAAGAAGAGAACAGACACGAGAGGTCTCTCTCCTGCACAAAGAAAAAGGCCCTATGAAGAAACAGAGAAGGGGCCATCTGCAAGCCAAGGAGGTAGGCCTCACTACACACCAATCCTGCAGATGTCTTGACCTTGGACTTTCAGCCTTCAGAGCTGTGAGAATACAAATGTCTGTTGTTTAAGCGGATGCAACTATGGGATCTTGTTGTGGCAGCCTAAGCAACTGGTCATGGGACAAACGAGACAGTAGCAATTTTGAGAGCACCTCCATTCCCTAACTTGCACTCTTTCCCTACTAGTCTGAGTGGTGGCAAACAAAACAAAAACAAAAGAAAAAATTTTCGAAAAGTGCCAGGGGCCAGCAGGTAGTGTTGTGGCTAAGATGCTGGACTCATACATGGCCAACTACAGTTTGAGTTCTGGACCTGGCAGTTTGAAAATCATGCTGCGTGCTTATGCATGTGTGCCCAAAATCCTGGGAGAAAAGTGGAGGAGAAGGGACTGCAGCATATCCATCCACCCTGGGGGATTTTTTACTGTCTCTCTCTTTCTAGTGAATGCATGTGCCCTATAGCCAAACCAAACCAAACCAAACCAAACACATTAAAAAAAAAAGGGCTGAATATGAAGTTAAGAGTTTATCCTGGTTTGAATGTCAACTCAACTTTTCCTTAAAGACTATTTTCCCTTTAAGGCTCTAGACAAGTAACTTCACTGCACCGAAGCTCAGTTTTGCTTTGTTTTTTGTTTTGTTTTTTAAATCAGTAAAACGGGACTGATAGTCTCCATGCTATTTTCTTCAAAGACAAATAAAAAAAGGTTTTAAAAAGTATATAATGTAGAAAGCAAGGATTATTAAGAAAAACATTGCTATTTACTACCTTTCTCAGAGAAAACTGGGATACTGAGTAATATGATATATTTGTAATATATTTACAGAAAGGACATTACAACTTTCTGTTATTAGGCCCTGAAGACTCTAGTGGTCACAATTTGAGTAACCACTCTATGGAATCTCTCCAGGATTATTTCTACTTTGCCTCTTCTTTTAGTTTCCGTTTAGTGTTGACTGGAACTTTAAAAAATTCTGGTACCCAATTCTGAGACGGCTACTGAACTTCAGCTGTGAAATATTGCTTTCAGGGACTAAAAATGAAGATTTTCTGCTGAGTCTTCACCCTCCAGATTCATTTCTAGAGTAGCAGGGCAACCTCTCAGATGCACAAAGAGTGAAAAACAGAACGGAAGAGAGATTGCAGATCACCTCCTCCTGCATGCCTCTGAATGCTCAGATTGAACTTCAAGAACTAGGAAGAAACACACAACCCATCAGAAGACCAGAAATCTCTGCAGGGGCACAAGAAATATGAGAAAGCAAGAAAATACCTCTACTCCAAGGGAAAAGAATGAACTCTTCTTCATCCACAGACAGTACAATGGAACTCACAGAAATGTCAGATAAAGAATTTAGAATATTCATAGTGACAAAGCTAACAGAAATTGAAGAGAAGAAAGATAATGAATTCTAGAAGACTCAAGAGAAGAGCTGACAATTTCCCGGAGGTGAGAAAATTCTTTCATGATCTGAAAGAGAAAATACATACCATAAAAAAGAATCAAATGGAGCTGTTAGAGATGAAGGCTGTAATACAGGAAATCAAAACCTCCCTTGAAAAAATTAAAAGTAGACTAGATCATATAGAAGATTGACTCTCAGATGTAAAAGATAGAATCACTGGCCTATAAAAATCCATTACAAAAACTGAGAAAATAGCTCCCCCAAAATGAGAATACTGTATGAGAAATACTAGATACCATTAAATATCCAAACATCTGTATAACTGATATCCCAGAAGGTGAAGAGACTGATAAGGACATTGATAATCTATTCCATGAAATTCTGGAAGAAAACTTTCCAAACCTAGAAAGACATTCAAAGATCCAGTCCCAAGTAATACAAAGAATCCTAAATAGAATCAACCCAAGAAGATCTTCTCCAAGACACATTATAGCCAGATTGACCAAAACCACAGACAAAAAGATACTAAGGTTGGCAAGAGAGAAATGGCAAGTTACCCACAAAAGATATCCCATTAGGCTAACAGCAGACCTCTCATAAGAAATAATGCAAGTAAGGAAAGAATGGGAAAATATATTCAAAGTGTTAAGGGAAAAACAATTTCAACCAAGAATACTATACCTAGCAAGATTATCCTTCATATGGGAAGAAAAGACAAGAACATTCCCAGATAAACAAAACCTGAAAGGATTTACCCACACCAGATCAGCTTTCCAAGAAGTTTTGAAGGGAGTGCTATATCAGAAAAACTAAATACAGACACACAGAAATGAGAGTTCAAAAACAACTAAAAAAAATGGCCAACTTAATGTTAGGGATAAGTCTGGAGTTGAATGTTATATTCTAGAATTTAAACGGGAAGGTCAGACCACAACAAAAGATAGATTAAGTACATGAGACTAAACTGGTGAAACATAATCTTATGACTTTTGACTAAAACATTACTGATTTTCTTCTATGCTTTGTTTTCCAGATTTAAAGATTTTTGTCTTCTGTAGAGCTGCCGACAGGCTCATGTACGTATTATTTGAACAGGATCCTAACTTGTTTCCTGGTCTTAATTTTTTTTTTTTTTTTGAGAGGTTTTTGCTAGAGGGCGCGTGCGCTCGCCAGACAGACAGAGACAGACAGAAAGCGAGAAATCACCCCCCCGGGGGGATGGTCACGACGCAATCCCTTCTCCTCCGTTCTCCTCTCAGGATCTTGGGCACGCACACACACGCACCCGGCGTGAGTTTTAAGCCACCGGGTCCGGGACGTGAACCGTGGTCGACTACGTGGGAGTCCAGCAACATAGCCATTACGCTAACTGCTGGTCCCTCCTGGCTTTAAGTTTTAAGCAAAGTTCTCTTAGCATTTTAAAAATTTTGATTTATTAAAGCTAAAAACTGCATTTCTTGAAATTAAAATAAATAAATAAAAATATCTATTTAATGACCACAGTAAGCTATATATCACCAGCTAGGTGCTACTTTATAGTATATTAATTCTACTCAGAGTTTCACACCTAAAGTCAGACATGTGTTCACTGATATGTATATATGAGCTGAACTTGATATCAAAAGTAGTTGGATTAATTAAGATTATTTTGTGAATCAATAAAATGTGGGGAAAAATAGGAATGGAAAGCAACTGTAGATACCAGAGACAGTGTGGGAGGAGGGTAGGAAATGGCAGAGGGTGAGAAATAGGGTGAAAAAAAATATATATAAAATAAGAAATGGAAAATTATTTGTGGATGATAACATGCATGATTAAGCCACTATGCAGCATATTCTGTATGGGAAATCACATTTTGTATGCTATGATGATGCTCAGTGAATGAATGTAAAATAAATAAATGAATAAATAAACAACAACAAAAAATTTCTGGTACCGTTTTGGATGCTTCAGGTCCCCCTTCCTTCTCTGTATTTTTTTTTTAACTTTTAAATATTTCTTAATTAAAAGATACCTTTAGAAAGGCTCCCACTGTGCCACAATCCTCGGGCCTCAGCCTCCTGAGTGGCTGGGACTACAGGTGCATGCCAACATGCCAGGCTTTGACACAGCATGAGGCTCTCATTAGAAGACAACCAGAGGCAGCTACTACCCAGTCTCCAGCTTTTCAGTGTGCAAAACTGTGAACTGAATAAATATCTTTTGTTTGTAAAAAATTAAAAAAAAAATAATGGTACTATAGTCTCATCGGGGGAAGTGAAGTTATTTCATAAAACAGGAATGATTTTTTGAAATAACGTTTTTTAAGAGGCTAGAATACAAAAGGTGACCTGAGTCACAAAAATGGATGTTTGGAGCCCTGAAACATTGAGAATAGTCTCCGTAACACCAGAAAAAAATACATCCTCTTTGAATTCTGAAAAAAGAGCGCAAGATCATACACGAATAATACTTAAAGCAGTGCCATCTGATAGAACTTGTGCAATGACAGAAATGTTCTCATCTGTGTTGTCCAGTGGGCAGTCAGTAGCTACATATAGCCATTTAGCCCTTAAAATGTGGCTGCATAACTAAGGAGCTGCATTTTTAAACTGTTACTTAATTTTTATTAAATTTATATTTAAAAAGACATGTGGCTAGTGGCTACTACACTGGATAGTGCAAATCTAGAGAATGTAAAGATCATATTTCAAGAATCCTTGAGAAATGGATTATATGTAGTAAAATAACCCCCAAAAAACCTACAAAGATTACGGAAGCATTCTTTCAAAACAGGATAAAGCAATCACAGTGAGCCACCTCTTAAAGCAAGAAAAAGTAAAAAGAAATTTTCATATATTACAAAGAAAAAGTTCAGATATAAAGTATCGCTTGTATGTCACTACTAATAGTAATAATAATTATTATTAACATTACATGGTTATTATTTCTAAGTGCTTACTATGCACCAGATACTGTGCTAAGCATCTTAATGACACCATCTTGTTGAATCTTCAGCACCTTTTTACTAATAAGGAAATGATACCCAGAAAGATCAGATAACTTTCTAACAGATTAGAAAGTTAATCAGTAGAAAACCAGGATTTGAACTCCAACTATGCTCTTAACTATACTATCTCCCATCTCTCCCTCCACTTCCCCTGAAAAGTAACAAAAGAATTTCCTACAAATGCTTCTAACATGAAATAGTCCACCTTGGGGAGAACTATAACCATGTGTGAATATGTATATTTGATTATTTTTTTCCTTGAGTTTTTTGCTGTACTCTCTAGAAAGAGAAAGGGTAAAAGAGTGAGAGACAGGGAAGGTGAGAAATCATCTCCTAGGGGAATGGCCACTCTGCAATCCCTTCTCCATTCTCCTCTTAGGACTTTGGGCACACAAGCACCTGCACCTGGTGTGATTTTCAAGCCACTGGGTACAGGACTCCAAACGGCCACGTGTAGAATCAGATATGTGGGATACAGCTGCCCTAGCCTCCACACCATTTGCTGACTCGATATTCTATTCATTTTATTTTACTACAGTAAAGACTGAAGCACAGGTGCCTATTAGCTGGATCTGCACACTGAATAAGAGTAGAAAGAGTGTGACATTTAAAGAGGTAAAACTAGATTAAACATAAGATGTTCATAGGTACCGTCTTTAAATATACAGGGAGCTGAGAAAATGCAAAAGAAATAATATGGGCTTCCATGCATGTACAAATGACAGAAAGGGGAAGAAAAGAATAAAACCAGGAGAGAGAGAGAGATGTTGTCCAGAGATAAACTAGAAAAGTAGAAAAATTGCAATGAGAAAACAAGGCAAACCCAAGGTACTTTTGGAAACCCACTAAGACAGAACTCCTTCAGTGTCAAACCATCCTATGTGCTATGCTCAAATGCACGGAGATCAAAACAGAGTAGAGGAGAGATCAGCTGCTCACCGTGCTCCTGGAGGACAAGCCACAGGGAGGCCAGGGACTGGGTCTGGGGAATGTACAGATCAGCCACTCTCTCTTATTAGCAAGTCTGCTAGTGCCTCTCAGCTGATTCTCCGCGCCAGCTCTTCTTCATTTACTCTGACTTCATTTGGAGATAAGTGTGAAGAGATGTAATATTCCTCTGGGATGATCTGCCAGAAGCGGGGAGGGGCGGGGGAGGGAAGACAGGCTAGGCAATCCCTTTTTCAAAGAGAGCAATAAATCCTGTCTCCTCCACACAGCAGATGTGAACAAAGAAGACGGAGATCTCTCCTGGGGGCTGCCCCTCCCCCCACTTGCTCTGCAGCAATTATATTATTTCTGCATGTACACACAGAGAGAAGAACCTCAGAGATCATCAGTATTTCCTGTAACAAGCAAGAAGGCTAGCAATGAGTGGCTAATGAGAATGCAAAGAGGCCATGACTCCCTTTGTCCTACAGGCGTCCTACCAGACTTTGACCATCTAATGTTTACCCTGGGGTGATCTGGGCACAGGAGAAGCTGATGCTTTTTAGAATGCTTCTGGCTCATGCTTCTTGAACAAAGTTTAGTGGTTTCAATGGTGCTACATCATACTTCATGACAGGCACACATGAATCTGATGCCATAACATATGTAATGCTTCCTCACTGCCCCCACTACCCCAGCAGCATCATCAACGTCTCCACTAGTATTTGGAATAAAGGAGATGACAGTCCTGAATGTGCTGTCTGCCTGCCAGTTATAATACACTGGAGATACAAGTTCATGTTCAAATCCAGGTCCTACACTCTGAAGGAGACACAATCTTAGTAAAATAAAACGAGAGTAAGGGTTCAAGAAATTGGGGAGGTTTAGCGACGGAATAGAAGACCTGGAGAACACAGGACCTAGATGGCTCGGCACCACCGAGATCGGAGCCTGGCATGCAGAGGATCAGGGCTGGTGTGTATGGCTGCTTCCTGCCCCGTCGTCATTTTCATCCCTGCTGCTCCTTAGCCAACCATTTACTGCAGGCACAGGACGTCTCCTTGACAGTTTATTCCATGAGATTCCTATGTTCCCTCTTTCTCAATCCAAAGCATTTCTAACATTTTATTTCTTTAACGAAACTCTTTCTGATAAACTGGATTAGAGTAGAACTTTCTTATCAGTTCCTACTACTAGCCAGTTTCGACTGGATCATGATAAACCTTCATGCTTCACCAACTCAGGTTCCCCTTCTTTTCATACTGCTATTTGAAACCCATGTTCTAGACCAGGGAGTGGCAAACTTTAACATAATGGGGCAGACAGTAAACATTTTCTGTTTTATGGAACATAGGGTCTTTGTTGCAACAACTCAACTCTGCCACTGTAGCATGAAGAATCCATTATAACATATTCACAAATAACTGTAACTATGATCCAACAGAACTCTAGTCACAAAAGCAGAGAGCAGATGGGATTCGGCCTACTGGCCACAGTGTGCTAAGCCCTGACCTAGAGAAATCCTTACCTGAAAGACTCTAGCTGGTTCTAATCATTTCATGGTTCTATCTCAAGTATACACGACATCATTTTACATCCATTTATAAACTTCTAGGTATTTTTACGGCCAGTCTCCCACTCAGTGTATGGATCCAGTAGGGAAAGAGTTGCTGTTGTTATTTTACTCATTAAACAAAACGTATCTAAGCCTAGTAGTAGTGTGTGGTATCAAGAACACAAAAACAAGTCCCAGCTCATCCTGTCAAAGAACTCATAAATTAGTAGGAGAGATAGATACCCAAGTACATACACACGACACAACTTTTGCTGTAAGAGAGATTTGGTATATTGTACAACGTGCTCTGGGAAACTAGGAGGAAGTAACTAACTTTGCTGGGGAAGTTGAGGAAAGCCTCAGAGAAGACATGGGGTTCAGCTAGGATTCTCAGAATTCAGACAAATAGGCCCTTTACGAAGAGACTGCAGTACAAAGGTACCAAGGCATGAAAATGGACAGTGTGTCCAGACAGCGGCTAGCCATTTCTTACAGATGGGAAGAGGCAGGGTAAGTGGGGAGATGAACAACGAACCTAGATGAGGCTAGAAAAGGAAGTAGGAGGCAACCAATAAAGAACCTTTTTTGTCAATGGTATTTTATATATTGAGGACTCTGGGGTCATCCGAAAGACAGTCAATGTCAAGATCTGATTTATTAAAGGTATTTTATGTCCATAGAGGGTTTTAATGCTTTCTCACAGACGTTTAGGTAATTTCCAGTGTCTACACAGCTCACATACTTACATGATTTCTAATTCTGACACTGGTTATGAACTTCTGACTCAGTGAGAGGGGTAATTTTTAAAGGCAAATGATCTGGGACTAAGTCTTACAGGTAACAATAACGACTTTTAGTAAGTCTCTTAATTCATCATTGCTCCCATAAAACAGGGTTAACAACAATACCTAGTTCTTATATGAGATAATCATGTGAAGAATATTTTGCAAACTATATATAGAACTGCATTAGTGACACACAGAATTTGCTAAAATGCAGAATAAACTAGTGAGAAAAGGGGAGATTTTTAAAATTACTGTTCACTCTAATTTTTCCTGTGACATATACATTCATGAATAGTCAATTAGAGAATAACTCTCTCTTTTTACTATGTTTAAGTACAGGTTCTGACCTTTTCAAGGATCTGATTTTTGCATGGTACTGTCAGCCATACCAAATAGGAAATCATTCTTCCTTAGCATGATGGAGACATCTAGAAGCAAAAGACAGAAAAAAAAAAAAAAGTGAACTACTATAGATCAAAGGAGACATGCAGTGAAATTAGGTTTTTATCAGAAAAAGCCAGCAGGCTGTACACCCAGACAGGGTTTCCCGAGGGCGGCAATTTGGTTAGGTTTCTCATTTCCAGGATCTTTTCTTCGGCTTTATGGGTTCAGAGGTCTGATTCTGTTAACAATGAAATAGACTCTTGAGGAAAAATCTGTAAGTCATTAAATAATGATGGATAAACGAGAATGCTAATTTATACTGTAAGAAGTATTACTACCATATGACCTTAAATATTTACTGGTGCATGACCAGGTCCATTTGACTCTAAAGGTACATCTATACAGAAATCTAAATGAGAACCAGAAGATTTCTTGGGCAGTGTGGCACCAGGGTAAGTTGGATTATTTGTCTAACTCAGAAGTTGGCATTTTCTATAAAAGACCAGACAGTAAATATTTTCAGCTTAGTGGGATGTGGGGTCCCTGTTGCAATTCAGCTTTTCTGTTGTAATGTGAAAATAGCTGTAGACAATACGGTAGTAAATGGGAGTGACTGGGTTCCAATAAAAGTTTAATTTCAAAAACAGACAATGGCCCTTATGATATTGATGCAAAAATTCTCATCACAATACTAGTAAACCAATTTCGGCAGCACATTAAAAGAATTATTATACACAATTACCATATGAGATTCATTCCCAGAATGCAAGGATGGTTCATATAATAATCAATATAATGTACAACATAAAGATTGAGTCATCAGAAAAGTCATACTGTACTTTTCTATGTTTTTCTATGCAAAAAGGTGTCATGACTTTTCCAACAACCTAGCAGAATGATGTTATAAAAAAGAGCCACCACAGAGGCTGGCAGGTGGCTGAGAGGCTGGACTCCCACATGGCCAACTGCAGTTTGAGTCCTGGACTTGGCAGCTTCTTTTCTCACTTTCCCCCTCTCTCTGTTTCTCTCTGGTCAAATTAAATTGACAATAATAATAATGATAGATAAAATTAAATAAATAATTTTTTTAAAAGACCCATACGACAATCTCAATTGATGGAAATATTTAACATACTTTAATAATAAAAACATTGGCTTTCCCTTTGCTGCTGTGGCCGCAGCCATGAGTATACTTAGGCTTCAGAAGAGGCTTGCCTCTAGTGTCCTCCGCTGTGGCAAAAGGTATGGTTGGATACCAATGAGACTGATGAAATTGCCAATGCCAACTTCTGTCAGCAGACCCAGAGGCTGATCAAAGATGGGCTGATCATCCACAAGCCTTCCTAGGCTCAACGCTGGAACGTCTGTGAGTACACCTTGGCCCACAGGAAGGGCAGGCATACGAGCGCAGGTAAGTGGAAGGGTACAGCCGGTGTTAGAATGCCATGGGTGAGGAGAATGAGGATTTTGTACCAGCTGCTCAGAAGATACCGTGAGTCTAAGAAGATCGATCACCACATGTATCACAGCCAGTGCCTGAAGGTTCGAGAACAAGCGGATTCTCAGAGAGCACGTGCACAAGCTGCAGGCAGACAAGGCCTGCAAGAGGCTCCTGGCAGACCAGGCTGAGGACCACAGGTCTAAGACCAAGAAAGCACCCGAGTGCCGTGAGGAGCGCCTCCAGGCCAAGAAGGAAGAGATCATCAAGACTCTCTACGTCACCTGCTGGCCCCTCTATTTGGACCTTTTAGTTTTAGAAGAATTGATGTTAATTCTTTAAAATACTTGCAGAATTCAGAATTGATGACACCAGTACCTGGGCTTTTCTTTCTTGAGACTATTTATTACTGGTTCAATCTCCTTGCTTGTTAATGGTATATTCAGGCTTTCTATTTCTTCTTGGTGTATTGGTTGTTTCCAGATATTTGTCCATTTAATCTAGTTTTTTTTTTAAAAGCCATTCTTGTTATAGGGTTCATGTGCTTCCCAGAGAGACAGAGAGAGAGAGAAGTGAAAAATCACCCCCTGGGGGATGGCCATGCCACAGTACCTTTGCCTTCATTCTCCTCTTCAGATTTTGGGCATGCACACACATGTGCCTAGCTTCAGTTTTAAGCCACTGGGTCCAGAACTCAAATGGTGGTTGACTATGTGATAGTCCAGTGACGTAACCATTATGCCATCAGCTGGTCCCTCATCTACGCTTTCTTTGTTGGTGGTACATAGTTGCTCATAGTGTTCCCTTTTGTATTTCTGTGATATCTGCTGTAATAGTGCCTGTTTGTACTGATTTTATTTACATGGCTTCCTTCTGTTTTTCTTAGTCTAGCTTATGGTTGGTTGATTTTATTTATCTTCTCAGAAAAACAGCCTTTTGTTTGGTTGATTTTTTTTTGTATTGTTCTAATTTATTTCAGCTCTAATCTTTATTATTTTTTCTTCTATCACTTTTTTTTTTTTTTACTTTGTTTTTACTATTCTAGTTCCTTGAGATGTGCTGTTAGGTTACTTATTTGCTATCTTTCTTTTTTTTTTTTCTCATGAGAACTAGTTGCTATAAATTTCTGTTCTGGAGCAGTTCCAAATCTGAAGGGCTTGCCCATACTGTTTATTGATTGCAAAAAATGCAGCTGGAGGTTTAACACGAGAAGGCATATTTACTACTTATGTAAGCAGGACAGGATACGTTTCTGATGGCTGGGTGGAGAATGGTCAATGCCATCATTGAGCACAAGCTTAGAATATACAGAACAAAGCATTCATAAATCAGAGATCAATGCAGATTCCCTGTCCCTAAGACAAGAGTCTGGTTTATACATACATTGTTTCAAGAACCAATAAAAGGTTGGAAACCAGCAGTTAGCATAATGGCTATGTTGCTGGACTCCCACGTAGTCGACCGTGGTTCGCGTCCTGGACCCGGTGGCTTAAAACTCACGCCGGGCACATGTGCGTGCATGCCCAAGATCCCAAGAGGAGAATGGAGGAGAAAGGACTGCGGTGTGACCATCCCCCCTGGGGGGTGATTTCTCGCTTTCTGTCTCTAAGTCTCTCTCTGTCTGTCTGGTGAGTGCACGCGCCCTATAGCGAAAACCTCTCAAAAAAAAAAAAAAAAAAAAAAAAAAAAAAAAAAAAGAACTAATAAAAGGTTAGCTAATCAATGAAAGGAATCAGCAAAATAATAGTTAGGGTCTAGTGCCCCTAATCTTGTGATGTTAGTGTGGGATGGGTGCACATACTTCTGAAATGGCATCAGCTGTGGGCCAATTACATGAGGTAAAGGCAATGGCCATTAGACATTAAGATTCTTTTTTTTTTTTTTGAGAGATTTTTGCTATAGGGTGTGTGTGCTCACCAGAAAGAGAGCGAGAGACAGAAAGCAAGAAATCACCGCCCCAGGGGGATGGCCACGCCACAATCCCTTCTCCTCCATTCTCCTCTCAGTATCTTGAGCATGCATGCACACGCACCTAGCATGAGTTTAAGCCACCCAGTCCGGGACTCAAACCATGGTCGACTACATGGGAGTCCAACGACTTAGCCATTATGCCACCTGCTGGTCCCAATACATTAAGATTCTTATCTGCAGACTGAAGCTAGGTCTCAAGAAAGACAGGACAGTGAAGAAGGGGGAAGATAACGCTTGTGTGGTGCCTACTCATAACTTCCCTCTTAGGGCTGTTTTTGCTGTGCCCCAAAGATTATGGAGAGTTGTGTTTCATTAACACTTGTTTCAAGAAATTTTAAATTTTCGGCCTTAATTTCTTCAGTAGTTTTAATGCCATTCAGGAGTAAATTGTTTACTTTCCATGTATTTGCTTATTTTCAAAGACTTGTTGGTTTCAAGTTTAATTCCTTTCTGGCTATAAAGATACTAGGTATAATTTCTATAGTTTTAAATTTGTAAAGGTTTGTTTTGTGCCCTATTATGTAGTCAATCTTTGAAAATGTTTAGAGTGAGACTGAGGAAAAATGTGTATTTTCCAGTTGTTGGGTGAAATGTTCTATGAATGTCAGTTCCATTTAGTTTATGGTATCATTTGGCTACTGTGTCACTTTATTATTTTCATTATTATTTTTGTCTGGATGACCTGTCCAGGGGTGAGGGTAGGATGCTAAAATACCCAATAATTAGTGTGTTGCAGTCTATCTCTCATTTCAGAACTAGCAGTATTTGTTTTCTATATTTGGGTGCTCTGGTGTTGGGTGCACAAATATTTGTAATTGCTATACTTCTTGGTGAATTAATATTTAATACTATATAGTGAACTTCTGTGTGTCTTTTTAAAATTTTAATCTTGAATTCTAGCTAGTCTCATATTACTGTCATGACTCTTGCTTTTTTTGGCTTTTGTTTGCAATAAATGACTTTCCTAGACTTTCACTTTCCACTTATGCATGTTTTTATCAATGTTTCTTGTAAGCAGCATATAGATGACTCCTATTTTTAATCCATTCAGCCAGTCTGTGTCTTTTAATTGGAGAACTTAATCCATTAATACTCAATGCTGTTATCAATATGTGTGGATTTAGCTATACCATTCTGTTAGTTATCTTCTTAGTTTTTTGTGTTGTTTTGTTTTCTTATTTCTATTTATCTCCTTTTCATTTTCCTGATGTAGTATTCCCTTAACGATTTCTTTTTTCTTTTTCTTTTGCGGGGGGAGAGGTTTTTGCTATAGGGCACATGCGCTCGCCGGACAGACAGACAGAGAGGTAGAAAGCGAGAAATCACCCCCCAGGGGGGATGGCCACGCCACAATCCCTTTTCCTCCATTCTCCTCTTGGGATCTTGGGAATGCACGCACATGTAGCCGGCGTGAGTTTTAAGCCACCGGGTCCGGGACGCGAACCAGTAGTCGACTACATGGGAGTCCAGCGACATAGCCATTACGCTAACTGCTGGTCCCAACCCTTAACTGTTTCTTGAAGTTGGTCTAGTGTTGGTGAATTGTCAGTTTTGTTTTTCTGGAAATGATTTTATTTCTCCTTCCCATCTGAAGGAAAATTTTGCAAGAGATAGTATTCTTGTCCCAAAATTTTTTCTTTCAGAATATTGAATATGCTGGGCCAGCAGATGGTGTCATTGGACTACCACATGGCTGAACATGGTTTGAGTCCTGGACCTGGTGGCTTGAAACTCACTCCAGGCATGTGTGTATGAGTGCCAAAAATCCTGGGAGGAGAATAGAGGACAAGGGGATGACTTCTCATTTTCTCCTTTTTTTTTGGGGGGGGGGGGTTGCTATAGGGCATGTGTGCTCACCAGAGAGAGACAGCAAGACAGAAAGCAAGAAATCACCCTCTGGGGGGGATGGCCATGCCACAATCCCCTCTCCTCCATTCTCCTCTCAGGATCTTGGGCATGCATGCACACGCACCAGCGTGAGTTTAAGCCACTGGGTCCGGGACTCAAACTGCGGTCAACTATACGGGAGTCCAGTGACATAGCCATTATGCCAACTGCTGGTCCTCTCACTTTTCTCTTACTGTTTATGTCTGTCTTTCTCTTTCTCCATTGAGCACATGTGCCCTAAGGCAAAAAGTCTACACACACACACACACACACACACACACACAAAAGAATAACAGAATACTGAATATGTCTTCTCATTCTTTCCTTGCCTGCATTGTTTCTACAGAGAGCTGAGGTTAATCTGATGGGGTATCCTTCATAAATAACTTGATACTTCTCTCTTGCCGTATTTGGAATATTATCTCTTTCTTTGACTTTCCCCATGTTGGCTATGATTTGCCTCGTAGACAATCTTACGTTGAATCTATTTGGTGTTATTTGTATTTTCTGGATCTGGATGTCTATATCTACATTTGGAAAGTTTTCAGGCAGTTATTTAATGAGAGTTTTGTATACCTTTCCTCAACTCTTTGGCTTCTGGACTATCCATTACATGAACATGCAGCCACCTAATGGTGTCTAAAATTTCCTGTATGTTGTCCTCATTTTTAATTTTTTAAAACTCTTTTTTTGGCCTCTTGGACTTAATCAGAGGTTGTATCTTCAAGCTCAGGGATTCTTCTGCATGTTTGAATTTGTTACTACTTTCAATAGAGATTTTAATTTCCTGTATTGTATTCTTCATCTCCAGAAGTTCAGTTTGATTCTTTTAAGAGATTTCCTCCTTTGTGTCATGGAATGATTTTCTCACCTCTTAGAATTTAATGTTTTCTCTCATATCTCATTGAGTTTTGTTACAGTCAGTATACTGAATTCCTTTTCTGATGTTTTCTGTGATTTCCTGTATTTTATCCATTGTTGGTGAAGTTATTGTGTTCCTTTGGGGGAGAGATATTTCCTTATTTTTTCAAATGTCTTGCATCTATCTCTGTGTTGATTTTTAGGTATCTGGTGAAGTACTCACTACTTGAATTATGGAATAGATTCTATAATGCCAGGGGAAAGAGCAGCCCAAAGTCCCATGTGTGCCCCTGGCAAGTTGTTCCAGGAGGGGCCAGAAGGCTAGTCATGTCTTTCAGATCAAAGCAGGGCCTGCATAGGTTACGTATGCAACCTGGAGGCAGAGTAGCTCCTCAGACCCACATGGAGCCCTGGCAAGGTGGCCCAGGAGGGCCCAGTGGCAAGCCTATCTGTGAGATCCAGCTTAAGCAGTCTATGTGTAACACCTGAGGGAAGTCTCTTCCCAACGACCTGAATGTGGCCTTGGGAAAGCAATAGCGGAGAGGCTGGAGGTAAACTCGAAGAGGAGTCTGTCCCCCAGAGTCTGTGCCTGCCTGTTATTCTGGGGTAGGGGAGGCAGGGCAGCCCTCAGCACCTGGGTGCAGGCTCAGCAAGTTCATCCAGGATGGGCCAAAGGCAGAGTGACCCTCTGTGCCCAGATGTGGCCCTGAGAAGGTCACTAAAAGGGAGGCAGAGGCAAACCTATCTGTGACTCCCTCACCAAAATCTGCAGTCTGCACAGTCTGAGAATTTAGAGAGGTTGGCTGGATTTGAGCAGACTCCTGTTAGTAGATGGGGGCTGGGTCATGCACTCCATAATCAGGAGGTAGGTCTGGGGTGCGGCCCTGTCTCCCTACTGGGAGTTGGAGAGGGGATCTTTGGTACCATCCTCTCTGTCAGGTGTCCCTCACCTCTCCTTTGCCTACACTTAAAGTTCAGGGAAGGTCCAAAAGAGCTATGGAGGTGAGAGTGGGGTGGGGTGGAAGGTTCAATATTTTCTCTTAAGCAGTCTATCCATGCACTTCCCTATGATGTGTGTCAGCTCCATGCCAGTTTTGTTGTTCTTTGCCAGCCGTGCTCTGAGGTCAGAGATGGAATCTAGACTTTCAAAGGAGACTTCCTCTCACCTTCTCTCCCTTGGTTGGGGATGGCTCCAGATGATCGACTCCCTTTCTATTTTACTAAATAGAAATCCTGAGTTCCGAAGTTCTTGAAGTCTTCTTCTTGTACTTGATAAGTCTCACTTTCCTCCTCTGCTGGAAACTTATTTTTATTATTTCTTTTTATTTAGTTCATTTTATTTTTTATTAGTATTATTTATTATTTTCATACATTCAGTCATTATACATCATTTAGTTTATAAAGAGATTTTACCCAACATGAGATACACCACAGCTAACAAGTTGAGACTACTATCCATGACATCACCTGATGGCAACAAATCATATCTGTAACACAAATGTCTTACTTCTCCATATTTTCCCTCCTGTACTCTTCCCCTCTCCCACTCTCCTTCCACCTTGTCCCAGTGCCCATAACAATTTTTAATGCTTTTATGTCCTTCAGCCTTTCAGTCTCTACTGTATAGACAGTATGTTAAGTGGAGACATAAAATGTCTCTGTTTCATAGACTGACTTACTTCACTCAACAATAGATCTTCCATGTTCATCCACTTTCCATCAAATGCCAGGGCCTTGTTTTTTATGGCTGAACAGTATTTCATGGAGTGTATGTGCAACACTTTTTCAATCCATTTATCTGTTTGTGGACATTTGCATTGGTTCCATGTCTTAGCAGTTATGAATAATGCCACAATAAATATAGCTGTGCAAGGGCTTTTTCATTTTCTTTCTTTTTTTGGAGAGGTTTTTTTCTTATTGGGCGCATGCGCTTGCCAGAAAGACAGAGACAGACAAAGAGATAGAAAGTGAGAAATCACCCCCCAGAGGGGATGGCCAAGCTGCAATCCCTTCTCCTCCATTCTCCTCTCGGGATCTTGGGCACACACGCACATGCACCTGGTGTGAGTTTAAGCAACCGGGTCCAGAACTCGAACCATGGTCGGCTACATGGAAGTCCAGCGACATAGCCATTATGCTAACTGCTGGTCCCTACAAGGGCTTTTTCTGACTGAACGTTCTCCTGTCCTTTGGATATATACTCATGTGTGGAACTGCTGGATCATATGGTAGTTCTACTTGAAGGTCCTTGTGGAACCTCCATATTGTTCTCCACAGCAGCTGGACCAATTTACATTCCCACCAACAATGTATGAAAGTTCCCTTTTCATCACATTCCCGCCAGCACTTACTATTTTTTTTTTTTTTTAAGTCTTTGCCATTCTGACTGGGATTAGGTGGTATCTCATTGTGTTTTGATCTGCATCTCCCTTTTGATGAGGGATGTTGAGCATTTTTTCATATGCTTTTTGGTTGTTCACATGTCTTCCTTAGAAAGTTGTTTATTCAGATCATTTTCCCATCTTCTAACTGGGTTAATCATTTTCTCCTAGGCAAGCCGCTTGAGTTCCCTGTGTATTCCAGTTATCAGCCCCTTTTCTGAAGCATAGTTAACAAAAATTCTCTCCCATTCCTAGGGTTGTCGATTCACACTAATTACTGTGTCCTTTGCTGTGCAAAAGCTTCTTAATCTGATGTAATCCCACCTGTCTATTTTGGGAATTATTGCCTGGGTTTTGGGGGTCTTGCTTAAGAAGTCTTTGCCTACCCCACTGTCTCCCAAAGTTTCCCTAGTGTTTTCCACCAGTAGGTTTATAGTTTGTGGTCTTAGATTTAGATCTTTGATTCACTTTGAGTTGATTTTTGTTAATGGTGACAGACAGGGGTTCAGATTCATCTTTTTGCAGGTGGATACCCAGTTTTTCCAGCACCATTTGCTAAAGAGGTTTTCCTTTACCCACTGAATTGACTGGTACTCTTTGTCGAAAATCAGTTGGCTGTATGTTTGGCAGTTTATTTCTGGGGTCTCTACTCTATTCCATTGGTCTTAATGTCTGTTTTTGTGCCAATACCATACTGTTCTGATTACCACAGCTTTGGAATATATTTTGGGGTCAGGAAGAGATATGCCACCCATCCACTCTTCTTGCACAGGATGGCTTTGGCAATACGTGGTCTTTTATGATTCCAGACAAATTCTATGATCATCTTTCTAGATCTGTGAAGAATGCCTCTTGTAATTTTATGGGGATTGCATTAAATATGTAGATTAATTTGAGTAGGATTGCCATTTTGATTATATTAATTCTCCCAATCCAGGAACATAGAATGTCCTTCTACTTTTTTGTATTCTTTTCAATTTCTTTTTAAATATTTTCATAGTTTTCCTTATAGAGGTCCTTAACTTCCTTGGTTAATTTTATTCCTAGGTATCTCATACTTTTTGTGACTATGGTAAATGGGATTTTTTTAATTTAAATTTATTTGTTTATGTTCATTCACTGTACATCATACAAAATGAGATTTTCCATCCGGAGTACACTGTATATTGTCTCAATCAAGCACATCAACATATATGTTATCGTCAACAAATAATGTTCCATTTCTTGTTTCCTGTATGTTTTGCTTCCCCCGCCCCCATCCTTGATTCCCACACTGTCTCTGGTATCTATGTTTACTTTATATACTGTTTCCCCCCCATATTTTTTATTGAATTACTAAAGATCTTGGAAAAGGAATAGAAGACAATTGTAGACACCAGAGACAGTGGGAGAAGAGGGTGGGAAAGGACAGAGGGTCAGAAAGAGGGATAAAAAATTCTAGGAAGTATAAATGGAAAATTTTGGATAATAATATGCATGATTAAGTCACTATGCAGTATATTCTGGATGGGAAATCACATTTTGTATCCTGTGATGATGCTTAGGGAAATAATGTAAATTAAGTTACAAAAAAAAGAAAAGTTTCAGAAAAAAAAAATCCATTCGATGACCGCAGGTAAGATTTATAGCCCCAGCTAGGTGCTACTTTATAGGATGCCTAAAGTTAGACTTGTGTTCATGGAAATGTATATATCACCTGTGTTTGCAATGGGATTATTTTTCAAAGGTTTTTGCCATAACGAGTTTGTGTGCTCGTCAGAGAGAGACAAAGAGGGAAAGTGATAAATTATCCCTAAGGGGATGGTCATATCATAACCCCTTCTCCATTATCCTCCTGGGATTTTCTGGCATACACATGCATACACATGCACCTGATGTGATTTTCAAGCTGCCAGGTCTGAGACTTGAACCACAGCTTGCCACGTTGCACCTTCACCACCACCTGCAGGCCCATAATTGGCCATCTTGATGATTCAGAAATCTTTATTAGTACAAGGGAGGGTCTACCTAGAACAGTGCCTTTCAAACCAATTTTTTTAAAAGTATATTTATTTCTTCCGAGAGAGAGAGACAGACAGACAGAGAGACAGACAGACAGAGAGACAGACCATAGCAGAGTCTTCATGCCGTTATCCACCCCCAGCTTCAGCCAGCCAGGTCAATGGGCACACGTGTGTGAGCCTGGTGTGCAAAGGGAGACCTTGGGATGCAAATCCAGGACTTTTCCATGTATTGGGTTGTCAGAAAAGTCATGATGTGTTTTTCTATGTAAAAATGCTCATCACTTTTCCAAGAAACAGTAAGTGCAACATCACACAGCATTGTGTTACCACTGCCCCACCTACACTGACCTCAATTCTTTTTTGATTATGAACCATATTTTTAAATCCCCCCCTTTTTTAAACCACAGTATACATTCCTGGAAACCTCACACTCTTTAAGAATTATGAACTAAAAATGAGCTTGTGGGAAAAACAAAGACTGCTAAAAACTCACAGAACTTTGTAAACTGAACATATATACACATAGGTTAAATTAGGCTCAAAGAACTAAACTTTTAAAAAGGAAGATGGGGTATAATATATTTTAGAAAATTCTCCAACTAAAAATATTTTTTTAAATGTGCAATGAGTGGGGATCAGAAGATGGCATAATGGTTATGTCACTGGGCTCCCACGTAGTCGACCGCAGTCTGAGTCCCAGACCAAGCAGCTTAAAACTCATGCTGGGTGTGTGTGTGTGTGTGTGTGTGCATGCCCAAGAGAGGAGACGTGACTGCGGCGTGGCCATTCCCCTGGGGGGTGATTTCTTGCTTTCTGTCTCTCTACCTCTCGGGCAAGCGCATGTACCCTATAGCAAAATTCTCTCTCTCAAAAAAAAAAAAAAAAAGTGCAATGAGGGGTCAGCAGGTAAGGTGCTGAACTCCCACATGGCCAACTGCGGTTCAAGTCCTGGATCTGGTGGCTTGAAAATCATGCTGGACGAGTGTGCCCAAAATCCTGAGAGAAGGAAGGTGGAGAAGGGATTGTATGTGGCCATCCCTCCTGAGGGGTGATTTCTCATTTTCCCTCTCTCTGGCATGTACACATACCCTATGGCAAAAACCTTAAAAAAAAAAAAAAGTTCAATGGAACAAACCTGTAGCTCTCCAGAATATTAAACTTCTTTTTAAAAAATTATTTATTATTATTTATACATTCAACCACTACACATCATTTAGTTTGTAAATGTGCCCAGCATGAAATACACCTCAGACCAGTCCAATTGAGAATACTACACACATCATCATCAACAGGTAACAGAACATTACAGTTCTAAGAATGAGTTATTTCCCCAAGGTTTCCTGGAGTAAAGATTTGAATGCATGTCACCATTTGCAGACATGAGTCACTTAATGAAGACTTTTCATGACAAAATAAAAACCTGAAGTCAGACTCATACGGCTTTGGGGACTGGTAAGAGATTATCAACTCATATACCATTCTTTCTATCAGTTCATACACTGCTCAAGGAAACCTCTGAAAGATGTCTATGCTACAAGGGACCAGAGATCTCAAAATCAACTCTCTCCTATCAGAGTCTAATTGTTTAGCAATCTGTATAGAAAACTACCTCCCTAGACACTAATTCTGAGAACATATTAAATCCTCAACTGCTTGGGCCATGGAGACAGTTGTAGATACGTAATTTGGGCTCACTGACAGAGCAGCACTCATAAAGCATTCTATAAATTCCTCCTAAAGTCTCAAGTTCTTAATGTTAAAGAAGTGAAGGAGTTATGGCCTTCAGAAGAAGACTCCTCATGGCTTCTGAGAACTAGTGATTTTTTAAAAAAATAATAAATTTTTGTGGTTTCTTTTTCTTCTTCTTTTTCTGTTTCTTTGTTCCTTCCTTCCTCCCTCCCTCCCTCCCTCTCTCTCTCCCTCTCTCTCTCCTTTTCTTTTTCTTTTATCTCATCATTCTGCTCCTCAATCTCCAGTCACGTTGGTCTTCTCTGCTGTTGGAGGTCAAGCTCCTTATTACCTTGGGGCCTGGAATGTTCCACCCCAATATTCACAAGAAATCTAAGTTAAGCAATATTATCTCAATTACACACAAACACATGCATACACCTGAGGCCCAGAGAGTAACTTAACCAAGTACATGTACATAGGTTTAAAAATCTACCTAAAAGTCTAAATCGTCTTTATCATTTATTTTCTATAGATATCTAGCTTTACTTAGAGAGCATTTTAAATAAGAATAATATAAAATATACTTTGTAAAACATAACAATATATAATATACTAAATATAAATAACTTCTGGTTTCAATGTCCTAATTTTCAAAGTTATCTGACTCATATTTTATCTTATTTGTATCATAGTTATCTGCATACACCATTTACAATTCCTTTAAGACTGTAATTCACTTAAAATTAGGATCCACATCTGATGAATTTCTACATTCTTTGAAACAAGGCCTTAAATAGTAGTTGTTTAGTAAATGTTTATTTAAAAGAAGAATGTGATCCTCACAAATATAAAAGGTAACCAGAATAACTATTCACATTATTCTTATCAAGTAGTTGAAGAAACAGAAGCAAACTTTGATTTTATTTCTCAGCTAAACAGCTCATTTGTTGAGCTAGAGTTCCAATCTTTCCCTATTGCACTCTGGCAAAAAAAAAAAAAAAAAAAAGACACTATGCTTGAATTTCCAATTGAGGATCTGGTGGGCTGCCTCTCCTCCTACCCCAAAACATAAGAACTTTAGTTATATATATTTTTTTATGTTTGGAAAATCCTAAAATATGGATCTTAATGTGACTATAAAATGAACTTTCTGATTTGTTTTAGTGGGACAGAATGGTAGAAGGAAAATTAAAGTATTTCTCAAAAACCCAAAACTGTGGGCCCAGCCACAATAAGCAGTGGGGTTCCACTGCGCAAGGCCGAGGCCACATGGGAGGCCTGGGTTCAGGTCCCAGACCAGACAAACACGTGCCTGTAATTCTAGTTAGCTGGGAGGCTGAGAAAGGATCACAATGCTGAGACACTGTCAGATACATTTTTTTTCTCTCTCTTTTTCTCTCTCTAGTTCTTCTTTCTCTTCAGCCCCTACCTCGGTTAAAGAACAAAAACGAAAGCAAAAAAGCAACCCTAAACTTTGGCCCTGCTAAGCTCTATGCAGCTGCTTGGCAGGCTGAGCCCACAGGGGAGGCCCAGGTTTGATTCTTGGCCCATTCTGCAAAGCCAGGGACAGTGGCGCAAGCCTATGGTCCAAGCTATACAGGAGGCTGACACAGGAGGATCAGAACACAGGAAGAGCCTGTCTGAAAACATGACTCATATATATATTCCCCCAAACTCCAAAGTTTGGTTATAAGTTACCTATGACTCAACAAAACAGCATTTGAAATATAACAAACATTTACACTCAGCTCTGGAGCAATTACATGTATCTGTTATTTCATGTGTTTTTTGGTAATACCCAGTGACAGATTATTATCATTCCCATCTCACTGATGAAGCTTCAGAGAGTGAGAATTAGCAGGTAGTTAAATGGGGACCTGAAACCACCTGGGTCATGCTCTCAGCAGTGTGCTCTGCTACTCCTTCCTTACACAGAACTAGTCAACAGCCTAGCCAGTCTCTCCACTCTCATTCCACTGTATAGAGGCAACCAGAGTAACCCTCTAAATTAAAGCTGACTGGCTGAGCAGTGCAATGTGCCATCCCGCATCGCTGGCCCACATGGGAAGGGTGCAGAGCTTCCTGAGTGAGGATGCCAGGCATGAGCAAGCCCAATGACGCAGGGCTGGCCAAGGCTGAGGGCAGATCGTCCCGTCAAGACCCTATCGGGGTGCTGCCTGTCTCTCCCACTCACGAAATAAACAGGCTTTAAAAAAATCTCTGTCAAAATAAAAATGTGATCAAAATCGCTTCTCTGCTTAAAACTCTTTAGTGGATCCATGTAGCCTACAGGATAGAATCCAACAGGAAACCAAAGTCCTTGGCTTGACCTATGTAGTACTTCAAACCTTAAATCCCTTAAGATCTGGCCCCTGACTACTTCGACAGCCTCATTTCTTTCTCTTTACTTGTTCCCCTAAGTTATTCTGAATGATCTGTAGTCCCTCAACTCACCTGCAATGAGGCCCCTTTTCCCACTCTAAACACACTTGATGTGTTGACTTACAATTCATTCTTGAAAATTTAACTGCAAAATCAATGACTCCCCTTTTCCTCAGTTTCTCCAGCTCTTTCCCCTACAAAAACTTCTTTCCTCTTTGACGATAGGCTTATACCTGATTCATTTTATAGCATTTAAACACCATATCATAATGATCTGTGTGCATACGTCTCCCAGCTATTACATGGTGAAGCTGTCAGCGTATCTCAGTCATTTTTACATCCCAGGATCCTA
This sequence comes from Tupaia tana, assembly GCA_026018925.1. NCBI lineage: Eukaryota > Metazoa > Chordata > Mammalia > Scandentia > Tupaiidae > Tupaia > Tupaia tana. The sequence continues at coordinate 3,091,726 of JAKSZU010000004.1, read as the reverse complement.
CACATGGCTGACAGTAACAAGTATCTGACACATGTTTGGTGAGTTGAATTCACAAGTGTTAAAACAGGATTTGGATCTTGCACAATATAAACATTTCAAGGAAAAAAGAGCCCAAAACCCTTTGATTGAACTGTGTGTAACAATGGCAGTTGCCCTGAAGGTTCCTGCTAGCACTCTGTGCCCCAGCTGGGCATCCGGGATGTTTATTACTTTCATATTATCACTGTGGCAATTTATTAATGAGTTCAGTGCAAGCAAGACAAATTGAAATGACAGCCCTGGCAACTAACATCTCTTATTTATCAGCAGAGCTATTTTCACACCAGCAGTGCCACAGATAAGCCTTCCTCAATGCAAAACAATTTTTAACAGTGTATCTTCTAAGAGACTTGCAAATGCTGTGATTGGCACTAAGGGAAATCCAAAAAAGTAGAAGTCTTCATTAACACAGGAAGAAAATGTTCAAAAATGAAAAATGCAGATATCTGTTAGAAGTAATGGTAAAGGGGAACCAGCTGGTGGTGTGGTGGTTAAGGCGCTGGACACTCCCACATGGCCAACCATGGTATGAATCCCAGACTTGGTAGCTTGCTTTCTCACTTTCTCTCTCTGTCTTGCTTTGGTTAAAATAAAACAAATGAATGAATAAATAAAATAAAATAAAATAAATAATTATTAAAAAAAGTAATGGTAAAGGATTCATTATGGAGTATACCATGTCTGGGTCAACTGCCTTGCCTGTGGTTAATGAAGTGTCCTGGCAGTCTTCTAGCTTCACCATGGGGGAGGCAGGCAGTGCAAGGGAATGCATGAGGAGGGAACCAAGAGCCAGGACTAGGTATTCTGGCAGAAGAAAGGTCTGCAAAAACTAATCCCCTCAAAGATTTGAAGGCTTCTTGATACCAGAGCATCTCTACTTAAAGCCGATCCCCTGAAATAAAACAAAGCCAAATTATAAGCAGCTAACAAAGCAAACTTTATGGCACAATTTGACACAAACATGACCTAAAAGACAAAAAGAGAAATGCCAGGAAACCCTGTGGATAAAAGGCGCTATCTGTACTCCTTGCCTTTCACTGATGGCTACAGTACCTCAGTAGCACCCCTAGCTTAGCTTCTCAGGCTTGCTCTACGGAAGGACTAACAGCTGGTGGCCTAAACAACAGGACCCTGTTCTCTCTCAGTTATGAGGGCTGGAAGTACAAACCAAGGTGCTGGCAGTCTTACCTGAAGCCCAGAGGAGACTATACGTCCTTGCTGTTCCAGCTTCTGATAACTCAAGAAACTAGTACAGACATGGATACTAAGGGGGGGCACTGCTCTAACAAACACGTAGGAGTGAGAGAGTGGCCTTGGAATTAGGTAATGGGTAGGGGCTGGAAAAATTTTTAGGTAGAAAAAGCCTGTTCTGATTGTTCTGAACAGTTTGTAGAAATATGAGTGTTAAGGGCTGGACCCACAGCACAGGGTTAGTGCCGCACATTGGAGGCCAGATGTGACAGGGCTAAGCATGGCTCAAATCCTGGCCCCCAGCAGCTGGAAAACCACGCCAGGTACAAGTGAGGATGTGCCCCAAATCCTGGAGGGAGGGAGAAGTGGAAGAAAAAGGACTGTGTAGTGACCACACTCCACTGGGAAGGAGAGTGCACTCTTCTCTCTCCGGCAATAAAAAGAAAAAGAAAAAAGAAAACCCTGTATTCTCCACTAAAAATAAATAAATAACAGAAGTGAAATGTGACCATTAAAGATGTGGGAGGAGTTAATGATGAATATGTTACCCAAGGTAAAGGAGCATACAAATGAAAAAATAAAGTATAACGAAAATAGTCTATTAATTCAATTTTACATAAAACTGATACATATTGAACAGTTACTATGTAAGAATTTATTAAAATACCTAAACACAGGTTTTCATTATTGCTAATTATCAGAAACACCAGCATATTAGTAACTGGCCTGAATTCACATTTTCTTTTTAGACTAAAAGTTTATTTAAATTCTATCATTAAGATATTTAATATCAAAACTTTGTGTCAAGAATAAAGAAGTCAACCTTCCTTTTGGCTGGAACTGCCATCTTCCAGAAATTCACCAAAATAATGAACACAAAGGGGAAGAAGAAAGGCACCCGATACATGTTCTCCAGGCCTTTTAGAAAACATGGAGTTGTTCCTTTGGTGACATATATGCGAATCTACAAGAAAGGTGATATTGTAGACATTAAGGGAATGGGTACTGTTCAAAAAGGAATGCCCCACAAATGTCACCAGGCAAAAGTGGAAGAGTCTACAATGTTACCCAGCATGCTGTTGGCATTGTTGTGAACGAACAAGCTAAGGGCAAGATTCTTGCCAAGAGAATTCATGTGTGTATTGAGCATATTAAGCATTCTAAGAGCAGAGATAGCCTCCTAAAATGTGTTAAGGAAAATGACCAGAAAAACAAGGAAGCCAAAGAGAAAGGCACCTGGGTTCAATGAAGCGCCAGCCTGCTCCACCCAGAGAGGCACACTCTGTGAGAACCAGTGGAAAGGAGCCTGAGATACTGGAACCTATTACCTATGGATTCATGGCATGACGGGTGTAAAAAATAAACTAATCTACGGTCTATAAAAAAATAAAAATGAAAAAAGACAACAAAATAATTACTTAACATTTCGCCAAATTCAACTAGCAGTTCTCAAGAAGACAGCTGTGACATCTAAATGTCAAGGTCCGCTTAGAAATAAAAAAGTACTACGGGAGTTCGGAGAGTAGGTTCTGGAGCATGAAACAAACAAGATAACTGCTGTCTCCACTAATACTAAGTAATATTTTCTACACTTTCTATAGAGAGGGGATATCTAGGGTCATTAAATAATGATTTACAAAGGATGTTCCTTGAAGATAGGTTTCTGTAAGTGGTTTCACTAGGGATAAGTACAATCACATGTGATATAAAGGTACACTTAGTGGAAGAACTATAAACTCTATGCATTCTGATATTTCTCAAGAACTTTTTTCTTAAAATTAAATCTAGGATTTCTAAATTAATCCCACTCCTCTTAAGTATATGACCACAATCACAGTAACCTTTAAAAGCACTTACAGAAAAAAATAACTATGCTGAAGGGCCACAGTGACTCCATTTCTTCTTTCGGGACGACTCCATTTTGTTAAAACCACCTTGCTGAGAATCGGCACCATTTCAAGGAGGTGAGCCAATCACATAGGAAAAAGTCGTGAGACCATCACCCCACTGGGACTGGCCAATTGGAGATCAGAGACAGCTACACTCCCTCTAATCTACAGCCAACGTGTAGCCGCCTGAGTGCATTCCTCGGCACCCCTCGACCTCCCACCCCCCCAATAGCCAAATAAAAACCCAGCTCCACTAACATGCAGGGCTCCCAACGCTGACCCGCTGTGCTGGTAAGATTGGTACTCCTGGCTCGAGCCCGAATAAAAGCGACCCCTTGAGTGTTTACATCGGAATTGGCTCCTTGGGGTCTCTTGGGAATTTTGCGACCAGGGTACAACAATGCTAGTCACACTCATATGTATGGGTAATACATATCAGCATGTTCTACTATCACCCAACTCACACACAAAAAGCATTCCTATATGAACTGAACCATTCTCGTTTCCCAAGTCAATGTGACAACCAACCTACAATCCTTCCAAATAATAGTACTGTGTTTTCAGTTAATATGTAATATTGGTGGTAAGATTTTTTTCTTTTAACAAGTGTCTAAATCCTTTCTGTTGACTAGTACTTGGCATATTTTTCACACCTACATGAGTAAGACACATAGGTGAAAAACGTTTACATGACATCCACCTAGCATACACTTTGGCACGTGAATCTATCAACAGACTGCAGTTCGTTGGTCCCATCAATGACGTCAACCAAACTGGGAACATCATTTTACATGTTTTAATTAAAGCCCAAAGAAAATCTAAAATTATTATTCTTTTTGAGAGATTTTTGCTATAGGGCGCGTGCGCTTGCCAGACAGACAGAGAGAGACAGAGACACAGAAAGCGAGAAATCACCCCCCAGGGGGGATGGCCATGCCGCAATCCCTTCCCCTCCATTCTCCTCTCGGGATCTTGGGCACGCACGCACACGCGCCCGGTGTGAGTTTTAAGCCACCGGGTCCGGGACACGAACCGCGGTCGACTACGTGGGAGTCCAGCGACATAGCCATTACGCTAACTGCTGGTTCCCTAAAATTATTTTTTTTAAATAACTTTTTTGTTGGAAGTTTTAGATTTACAGCAAAACTGCAGATGGGGTTTCCACATACCCTGCACCCAGTTTCCCCCAGTACTAACATCCGACATTAGCGCGATACACCCGTTACATAATGAACCGATGTTGCTGCTCTATTTACTGAAGTTCACACTTTATCCTGTCTTCCTTAGTTTTTACCTAATACTCCTTTTCTGTTCCAGGATCCAATGCAGGATACGACCTTACATTTAGTCATCTGTCTTCTTTGGCTTTTCCTGGCCAACAGTTCGTCAGACTTTCCTTATAAGATTATCTTTTTTTTTTTAATTTTGTTTTTAAGGTTTTTTTTTTTTTTTTTTTTTTTTTTGAGAGGTTTTCGCTATAGGGCGCGTGAGCTCGCCAGACAGACAGAGAGAGACATAGAGACAGAAAGCGAGAAATCACCCCCTGGGGGGATGGTCACGCCGCAATCCCTTCTCCTCCATTCTCCTCTCGGGATCTTGGGCACGCACGCACACGCGCCCGACATGAGTTTTAAGCCACCGGGTCCGGGACGCGAACCGCAGTCGACTACGTGGGAGTCCAGCAACACAGCAATTACACTAACTGCTGGTTCCCTGTTTTTAAGGTTTTGCTATAGAGGGTGTGCACTTGCCTTACCAGTTTTGAGTATCGGTCAGGTGTTTTGTAGAATGCCCCTAAGATGGGGTTGTCTTAAATTTTTCTCATGATTAGACTATGGTTATGGGTTTGAGGGAGGAAGAGCTCTACGGAAGTTATCTAGCCTGTCACCTGGATAGTCAAGTCATTGAGAGAAGAAACGATACCTTATTTTCACCTTTGTAGCCTTAGCTGGTAAATGATTATTGATTGAGAAGGGGGAAGTAGATGGGGAAGTGGATACAGACCAAAGAAAGATTGAGGGCCTACAGAAAATTTTCAATGTATTACTTATGAGCACTGACCCAAATAAGGAAACTATTCATAGATCTGCTCAAATTTAAAAATAATCTTAATTCCGATTCATTAACATATTTCATCCTTTAATTCAGGAAGCTTTCTAGTTTGCCTACACTGTGGTGAGACAGGACATATGTTCAGTTGAAAATACACACATCAATGCCAACAAGTACGCCCTGGCTCCCGGGCTGCCACGGTCTGTAGTCACAGCACTGCTGGGGCAGCACACGTGCGGAAATGGAAAGGCACTGAGGTCAAAGTCGGGCTGGCCTGGGTTTGCAACTGACTCCTGTCATGTACAGATTGCTTAATTTTGGCCAGAGTCTCCGTTTCTTTATGTATAAAATAGAGCTAATAATACTTTTATGCAGGTGGGTGAAGTAAACGTTTGCTTGGTTATGTATATGATAGACACTCAAAAGTTCCTCTCTTAGCATAATTTATGACATAGAGTAGGTCTGCTTTAAATACATTCTGGAATAAGGGCAAGATATACATAGGCATACAAATGTAGATGCTGTTTGTTATGTTTATACATTAGATAAATGAATTCTGAAACAATTTCAAACACATGCCTGATACACAGCAGCCACTGGAATGTTTGATAATTCTAAAGTCAAGAGAACCAGATTCGTTTTTATATCCCTGAACAAAGCATTCCCTTCTCTAGGCCTCAGTTTCTTTGTGGAGTAATTGACCTAACAGTCACAGAACACGAGTGTTGAGAGCTTAGAGATCACTATGGTAACCCCTTCACCTTAATCACAGAGCCAGTGAGTGGCACACGAGGACCTGAACCGAGTGTCCTAACCACCACGCCACAAACATGAGCTCTCCCCATGTGCCGTGCTATTCTTTCACCTTTTCAGCTGTGAAATATCTGGGGTGTAACTGCTGACCTTTGGAATACCATCCAACTCTGAAAATCCACTAACTCAACAACAGGCTATCTTTGTTAAATCCAAGCGGTACAGAATAATAAATAAAACTGTCAATGTTAATCCTAGTTAGTTAAGAGAAACTATGAATATACACAGAAGAGGATCAAAATTCTTTCAATCATGTTGATACATCAAGTATCTAAATATAGAGCACAACTATTTGAAGATAGTCCCTGACTCCTTCACAGTTAAACGGAACAATCACTGGTGCACAGAACTGGTTGACTGCATCACTAATAGACTGAGGCATCCATAGCTCTGTTAACCGTGGTATCTTTTTTTTTTTTTTTTTTGCTGAAGGGCACGCACGCTTGACAGAAAAGGGGGAGAGAGTGAAGGAGAGAGAGAGAGTGCTCCAGTGGGGCACAGTCGTGCTGAATCCCTTCTCTTCTGCTTCTCCATCACGCTGTGTAAGATCTTACTCCTTTAACTACCAGCCCACAGGGCCAACCCACGGTATTCTTTACTGTACCTCAGACAGCAGTGATTTTGTTTTTTAAACTATAAAATGGTCCCTTTTTTAGTATTCTTGTTTTATCCCCCTAGAGCCATTTATACTGCTAACCAGTCCTTTCTCTCTCTTTCTTTTTTGCACTTGCTAGCATTTAATCAAACTCTCTCCATGTGGCTCAAGCCACCAGGACACAAGCACCCCCACACCCTTAGTCTTCCCCTTAGCTCTCCTGCTGAAGAATTTGACCTTAACATGACAGGCAGCCTCGGGAGCTTTCCCTTCCCGAGCTGTGTGGTAGCCCGATCGCACTACGTCGATGACGGGAGCTACTCCGGTCTTGTTTTTGGCGGCGTTTACCCGTGTCTGCTCACCGACCAAGGTCCACAATTTATCAAGGTTGACAGCTGGGCAGAAGCTCTGGTTCCTCTTTAAGCGGTAATGCCTCATACCAACTTTCCCAAAGTTGAAGTTGATCCTGTGGTGATGCATGCCACCGGCATTACCCCGGCCTCTGGGATGCTTCTGGTGGTGCTTGCCGATGCGGCCGTGGCTCACTGGCTTCGAAGTTTCCAGGTCTTTCTCAGTCTGGATGGCATGTCGGCAACTAAGACAAAAAAGTGCCTTTCTCTCTCTTTCTAAAAATTTTATTTTATAATTTCTCATAGATTTAACGATTTTACGTCTTTAAAGCATGCAATATGGTTTTTTGAAGCATATGGGCAGTATGCAAGGATATTATCATATTCATCTTTTAAAAAATTATTTTAAATTTAATTATTATTTTTAATTTGACTAGAGAAAAACAGAGAGAGAAAGAGAGAAAGGGAGAATTGAGAAAGCAAGCCACCAGGTTTAGGATTCAAACCATGGTCAGCCATGTGGGAGTCCAGTGCCCTAACCAGCACACCACCTGCCAGCCCCCATATTCATCTTTTTCAACAAAGAACCTTATAATATTGTGTCTGTTAATCCCTTTTCCTTCCTTTTTGAAATTTGGTACTGTTACCTTGGCATCTAAAAGACCATTTTCCCCTGATTGTGCTTATAGTGATTCATAATGTAGCTTACTGGCCCAAAGTACAGACTCTGGACGCAAGCTGCCAAAGTTCCAATCCTGCTCCACCACTAGCTAGCTGTGACCTTAGAAAAGTTAATTACTTTCTGTGTGCCTGCTTTGTAAGTGCTCTACAAATGTGTGCTGTCACTGTCACCTCCCCTTCTTAATCACTTCCTCCACTGCATTTCTTTGACCTCCACATATTCTACCTGGCGGGCTCCATCCAATCACAGGGGTCTCTACCTCTTTTTGAAACACCTTCTCCTCACCCTCTATTTGGTAAATTCCTTCTCAACTTTTAAGATCCAGTTCAAATGTCATTCTCTCTCTGGAGGCTTTCCAAAGACCATCCTCCTTACGCCTTGACAACTGTTCCTCCCTTACGCTCCCATAGGACACTGAATATATTTCTTTCAGATCCAGACTTCTCTTATTATGTCAGTGCTATGGTTTGACTATGGCCCCCTCAAAATTCACATGCTGAGATTTTAAGGTATTAAGAAGAGTGGAAATAGAATACAATTATGGTGTCAAAAGGTGGGGTCTTTGACTTTGGGAAGTAATTAGGATTAGATAAATTCATTGGGATGGGACCCTGTCACTGAACCCTGGTGGCTTTCTGAGAAATGGACTCCCATGTAGTTGAGTCCCAGACCCGGTGGCTTAAACTCACGCCAGGCATGTGTGCATGCATGCCCAAGATCCTGAGAGGAGAACGGAGGAGAAGAGATTGTGGCATGACCATACCCCCTAGGGGGTGATTTCTCACTTTCTCTCTCTGTCTCTCTCTCTCTTTCTGGTGAGCGCACCCACCCTATAGCAAAAACCCTTCCAAAAAAAAAAAAAATACAGACATAGACATGCTAGTTCTTGCCATGCAAGGCCTTGTACTGCCTCAGCTCTGCAAAGTTCCTACCAGCAAGAAGACCCTCACCAGATGTGGCCCCGTGACATAGAACCTCGAATGCTGTGAGCTAAATAAACCTCTATTCTTTATAAATCACCAGACTCAGATATTTCCATTATTACTAACAGAGAATAAGCTAAAAGAGAAAATTAATATTGAAAAGTAAGGCGTTGTTAATAACAAATACCTGAAAATGTAGAAGCAGCTTTAGAACTAGATAGTGGAAGAATGTGGAGGAGCAGGATAGAAAAAGCCTGGAGTGTGTTAAGGGTGATTCTCCTGAAGGAGAGTTACAAGAAGAAAAGACTAGGCAAAGTCTGGAATTTCTTAGAGATTGGTTAAGTGGCTAACCATGTAAAGAGTGAAAAGGCATGTTTAGGAAAAAGTGCCAAGAGTGTAGCCAATGACTGGTTTCCGGAGAGATTAACAGAGCTAAAAGGGAGCCAGGTGCTAACCATTAAGAATCATGGGGGGGGGGGGAGGGGGGGGGGAGAGCCCTAAGGAATTTCAGAGATCTTCAAGGCTGCCCCTCTCATAGGCCCAAAGGGCCAGGAATGAAAACTTACTTTTGGAGTTGGGCAGGGGCCAAGAGCCACTTCCAGGTTCTGCTCCCCAAACCTTAGCACAGCATTTTTGGCCTTTATTGAGTTTCAAGTAGCCCCACGTGTAGCTCAATCTGCCACTAATACTCCAGAATGTGCAAATAGAGGTTGAGGGTGTGTTAATTCTATAGGCTTGTAGAATTCAAGAGCTGTGGAGGTATGGTGTTCTCCACTTAAATTTTAAAGGATGGGTTCTCAATGTGGGGGCCTAAGCAGAGATATGTCACAGGGTTTGAAACACCACAAAGAGCCCCCACTAGGGCAATGCCAAATAGAAGTGTAGGATCACAGCTGCCACAGACAGTCCCAACCAGGGCAATGCCTAGTGGAGGCAGAGGCGGGGCCACCCTGAAGACCCCGGTCAGCCTGGAAGAACTGCAAGTACAAAACTCTGAACTGAGAGCTGAAGCAAGTACTGAGCCCAGCAAAACCATGGGGCAAAGCTGCCTGACATTTTGGGGGCCCAAACCTCCCACTGTGTCCAAAAGGTGGCACATGGAATGAAAGATAATTCTCAAGCTTTAACATCTAATGTCTGCCCTCCTTGGTTTTGGAATTGCTTGGGACCTGTTACTGCTTTCTTCTGGTAGAATGAGAACTTCTACTCTATGCTTATCCTGCCACTATATTTTAGAAGCTTGCAGTTTGCTTTGATTTCATAGGCTCACACCCACTTCTATACAGTCTCTGGTGTCTACAGTTGCCCTCCCTATTATATCTTTGAGCCTTTCAGTGTCTGCTAGAAAGTGCAGACATTTAGTATACCTTGAGCAGGGATATACAATGTTGTCTTTCATAGTCTGGCTTGCTTTGCTTAACATTAAATTTTCTCTATTCATCCACTTTGTATCAAATGACAGGGTCTCATTGTTCTTTATGACTGTGTGGTATTCCATTGTATGTATGTACCACATATTTTCAATCCAGTCATCCATTTCTTGGACATTTGGTTTGATTCCATGCCTTAGCAATTGTGAATAAAACAGCAATAAATATGAATGTGCAAGTGTCTTTCCAACTGTTTTCCTTTGAGTAAATACTAAAAAGTGAGATTACTGGGTCTTAAGGTAGGTCTATTTGTAGGTTTTTGTGGACATTCCATATTGTTTTTCACAGAGGCTGAACTAATTTACATTCCCACCAACAGTAGAGGAATGTTCCCTCATCACCATACCTCACTAGCACTTGTTATTCTTGATTACTTCCTTTATCATAACCATTCTGACTGGTGTTAATTGGAATCTCATTGTGGTTTTAACTTAAATTTCCCTTATGCTAGGAGGCATAAATTTTTTTTTTTTTTTTACATTTTTTTAGCCAATCACCTGTCTTCCTTAGAAAGTTGTCTGTTCCATTCATTTGCCCATTTTTTAAATTGGATTTTTCTTGTGGGTGAGCTTGAATCCCCTACCCCCAGGCTATCAGTTTCTTATCTGCAGTGCAGTTTGCAAACATTTTCTCCAGTTATCGTCTCCTTTGCCATGCAGGAGCTTTCTGGCTTGATGTAATTCCCATTTGTCTATTTTTTAGGGGTTTTACTTAAGAAAACTTTTCCTAATCTAATCACTTCAAGTGTTTCCCCTGTATTTTCCAAGAGTAGTTTTATAGTCTGAGACTTTATTTTTATTTTTTTTGCTATAGGGCGCACTCGCCCGCCAGAAAGACAGAGAAAGACAGAGAGACAGAAAGCGAGAAATCACCTCCCAGGGGGGATGGCCACGCCGCAATCCCTTCTCCTCCATTCTCCTCTCGGGATCTTGGGCACGCACGCACACGCGCCCGGCGTGAGTTAAGCCACCAAGTCCGGGACTTGAACTGTGGTTGACTACATGGGAGTCCAGCGACATAGCTGTTACGCTAACTGCTGGTCCCCTGAGACTTTACAGTTAGATCTCTGATCCATTCCAATTTGATTTCTGTTAATGGTTAAAGACAGGATCTAGTTTCACTTTTCTGCAAGTGGATGTACAATTCTTCCAGCACCATTCGCTGAAGACTTATTTTTCCCCTCCTCCACTGGACTGTCTCGTATCCTCTGTCAAAAATCAGTTGGCTGAATGTTTTGGGGCTTATTTCTCCGTGTTTTATTCTGTCCCATTAGTCCAGGTGTCTGTTTTGTACCAGTAACCAGCTGTTTTGATGACCATAGCTTTGTAATATATTTTGAGGCCAAGACATGAGATGCTTCCTACTTTTTCTTTTTGCACAGTATTGCCTTGGTGATAAGGGGCCTTTTATGATTCCTGATAAATTTTATGATTTTCTTTTTGTTTCTATAAAAAAGGTCACCAGTAAGTTGATCAGAATTAAACTGAATCTGTGAATTCATTTGGTTAGAATTGACATTTTGATTATATTGATTCTCTTGATCCAAAGAACACAGGAAGTCTATTTTTTTGAGTCACAGTCATTTCTGTTTTAAGTTTTTCATAGTAGAGGTCTTTCACCTCTTTAAGTTTGTTCTTAGGTTTTGTTTGTTTTGTGGCTACTAAATGGGATTGCTTTAAATTCTACCTCAGGGTGTTGATCGTATAAAAATGCTACAAATTTTTGTATATTGATTTTGTATCCTGTCATTTTACCGAATTTATTTATCACTTCTAGAAGATTTTTCATGGATTTTCTAAGTATGTAATCATGTCATGGCAAATAATAATTTCATTTCTTCTTTTCCTATCTGAATGTCTTTTACATTATTCTACTGTCTGATTGCATTGGCTAGGACTTCCAGCACTGTTGAGAAGGAGTAGAGAAAGCAGGCCGCTTTGTCTGGCTCTCATTTTCAGTGGGAAAGCCTTCAGCATTTCCCCATTCAGGATGATGTTAGCTATGGGTTTGTCATATATGAATTTTATTGTGTTGAGAACAGTATATTCTATACCTATTTTTCTGAGACTCTTACTCATGAAGGGATGCTGTATTTTATCAAATGTTTTTTCTACATCAATTGATATAAACATATGGTTATCTTTCCATCTGTTAATGTGAGGTATTACACTTATTGTTTTGTGTATGTTGGACCATCCTTGAATACCTGAGATAAAGCCTACCTGGTCATGGTGTATATATAATCTTTTTTTTTTCTGTGGGGGAGGAGAGGTTTTTGCTACAGGGCATGTGCGCTTGCCAGAAAGAGACAGAGAGACAGAAAGCGAGAAATCACCCCCCAGGGGGGATGGCCACGCCACAGTCCCTTCTTCTCCATTCTCCTCTCGGGATCTTGGGCACACACATGCACCTGGCATGAGTTTAAGACACCGGGCTCAGGACTCAAACCGCGGTCGACTACATGGGAGTCCAGCGACATAGCCAGTATGCCAACTGCTGGTCCCAATATAATCTTTTTTACTGTATAGTTGGATTTGATTTGGTAGCATCTTGTTGAAGATTTTTACAGCTATATTCATCGGGGTTACTGGGCTGTATATCTTTCGGTTATGTCCTTGTCTCCTTTGGGGATCAAGGTGATGAAGGAGTCATAGAATGAACTCATGAGGGTTCCTTCCTTTTGGATCTTTAGAACTAGTCTGAGGAGAATTGGGGTTAGTTCTTCTTTAAACGTTTTACAATTCAGAAGTGAAGTCATTGGGACCTGGGCTTTTGTTTGTTAAAAGACTATTTATTACTAATTTAATTTCATTGCTTGCTACTGGTCTATTCAGGTTTTTTTCTTTTTATTTATTTCTGGTTCAATATAGGTAAATTCTATTTGTTCAGAAATTTGTCCACCTCATCTAGGTTTTCTTGTTGGTCTACAGTCACTCACAGTATTTTCTCATGATCTTCTACCAATGAGATCTTGTATGTTTCTTTTCTTTTCTTTCTTTTTTTTTTTTTTTAAAGAGAGATCTCTGCTATAGGGAATGTGTGCTTGCCAGAGAGAAAGAGACAGAGACAACGAGAAATCACTCCCCCAGGGGTTATGGTCATGCCGTAATCCCTTCTCCTCCAGTCTCCTTTTAGAATTTTGGGCATGCACACACACATGCCCAGTGTGAGTTTTGGGTACAGGATCCGAACTGCAGTTGACTATGTGGGAGTCCAGCAATGTAACAATTCCACCATTTGCCGGTCCCAAGATCTTACATGTTTCTTTCTTTCTTTTTTTTTTTAAAGTTATTTATCTATCTTCCTTGTTTTATTTGAGAGAAAGGGACAGAGTAAGAGAGAGAGGGAAAGCAAGAAAGCAATCTGTCAGGTCTGGGACTTGAACCACGGTTAGTCATGTGGGAGTCCAGCACCCCTAACCACCATGCCACCTGCCAGCCCCAATCTTGTATGTTTCTTAACTCAAGTAATCTCATCTACCTAACAAGGTTATCACAAGCATTAAAATAAAACAAAGCAAATGATTTTTTAAGAATTATTTTATTTAACTTTCATTTTTTATAATTATTATTATTTTCCAGTTTGAACAATGACAGAGAGAGAGGGAAAGTGAGAAAGCAAGCCACCAAGTCCGGGACTCGAACCGCGGCTGGCCATGTAGGAATCCAGCGCCCTTAACCACCATGCCACCTGCCAGCCCCCAAATTTTATTCATTTTTTAAGAACTTAATTTTTAGGTTTTTTGCCATAGGGTGCATGCACTAGCCAGAGAGAGACACAGTGGGCAAAAGTGAGAAACCGCCCTCCGGGCGAATGGCCACACCGCAACCCCTTTTTCATTCTTCTATCAGGATTTAGGGCATGTATGCCCACACACTCAGCGCGACTTTCAAACCACTGGGTCTGGGACTGGAACTGTGGGAATCCAGCGCTTTAACTACCATGCCACTTGCTGGCCCAAAGAATTTATTTTTAATCTATTATTTTTCTTAAATTTTGTCAGAGGACAGGTGTGCTCTCTGGAGAGGGACAGAGAGAAGAAAGAAAGAGAGAAAAGCACCACCCATGGGGGATAGTTCCTTCTCCATTTCTACCTCCTTTTGGCGGGGGTGATTCTGGGCAGGCAGGCATGGAAGTATGCCAGGTGTGTTCCTCAAACTGTGGGGTCCTAGATTCCAACCCCAAAGTCAGCCATGTGAGATTTAGCCGCCTTAACCACTCCAGTCCAGAACTTACATATTTGTTCTTTTTGGAGAGTTTTTTTTTTTTTTCTTTTTTTGGAGAGGTTTTTGCTATAGGGCGCGTGCGCTCGCCAGAAAGCCAGAACGAGACAGAGAGACAGAAAGCAAGAAATCACCCCCCAGGGGGGATGGCACACCACAATCCCTTCTCCTCTCGGGATCTTGGGCATGCACACACATGCACCGCGTGAGTTTAAGCCACCGGGTCCGGGACTCGAACTGCAGTTGACTACATGGGATTCCAGTGACATAGCCATTAAGCTAACTGCTGGTTCCCCCTTTGGAGAGGTTTTTGCTATGGGTACGTACACTTGCTAGAAAGACAGAGAGAGACAGAGAGACAGAAAGCAAGAAATCACCCCCCAGGGGGGATGGCCACTCCGCAATCCCTTCTCCTCCATTCTCCTCTCGGGATCCTGGGCACACAAGCACACATGCTGGGCGTGAGTTTAAGCCTCTGGGTCTGGGACTTGAACCACGGTCCACTACATGGGAGTCTAGCAACACAGCCATTATGCCATCTATTGGTCCCACCCAGAATTTATATTTAAAAGTGGAATTTCTTACTTGGTTTACTTCAAAAATCTGAAGTTTTTAAATGAATACCTATAAATTTTTCAGACAGTAAACTGGAGTAGAGAGAGAATGTACAATCTACGGTTCCCTATTGTAACCAGAATCAACTCCAAACTACATAGTTTCAGGTCTTCTGTAATATGGTCCAGCACATTTTTCTAACCACTTCTCTCTATTGACCTACACAAATAACAATACTCGAACCTGTAGGAGTCATCAATTTTTAATGAACATATTCTACACTTTCCCTACTTTGTATCTCTACCTAAATTATTAATCTAATGAAATTTGTTCTCAAAGGCCCAAATGAAATTTACCTAAAACATGAAGCCTAACCTAGTTTCCAAATGTGAGAAATGATAGACCCCTCCTTTGAGCTGCTAGTTTGTTTGTTTTTTTACCTCCCTTTAAGTACTAACTATATTCTGCCTTATAATTTAGTTAAGTGTAAAAAAAAATTCATTTCTCTAGCATAAGCCCCTTACATAGGTGGAAGGGAACTAACATTTACTTGGCATTTATGAAGCAACTGCTTTTTTAGTAAATTATATACATATAAGGAGACTTCAAAAAGTTACAGAAAATAGAATTAAAACATGAGTTTATTTGGTTGCAAAAAAACCCTGAAATCCATGCTTTTTTTTAACTTTATTATCATCATCATTTAATTAAATTAATTGAGTAAGTAATTCTAATTTGAGAGAAAGAAAGAGAGGGAGGGAAAGTGATAAAGCAAGCCACCAGGTCCGGGACTCGAACCATGGTTGGCCATGTGGGAGTCCAGCACCTTCCGTCATCATGCCACCTGCCAGCTCCTATGCATGTTTTTTAAATAACAGGCATTTTCAATTAACTTTTTGAAGACCCGTGTGTGTGTGTGTGTGTGTGTGTGTGTGTGTGTCTGTGTGCGTGAGTGTGCAAGTTCATGTAATCTTTGTGAAGCCCTAGGAAGTAGGAATTCATTTTTTTACAGATAAGAACACTTAAGCTCACTGAGGCTAAATTTGTTTATAGTCATTAAGTCAGTTAAGTGCTAGTCTAAATCTAAACTTAGCTTTTCTAATTCCAAAACCTGGGCTCTTCTCACTATACTTTACCCAGAAGCTATGAGTACATCGTCATTGTTTTCTCTGGTTATTTCCTACCCACCCACTAATCACCAAAGAAAAAACTTCCACTACCTTTTGTCATTAAGTATTAGCAGAAAAGTCTGCTATGGGGGGGTATCTGCCCTCCTACTTTTCAAGACTAAGAACAGGACTCCTCGGAGGAAACCAGATTAATATGAACCCTGAATACAGATGAAGAGATCAGAACTGTTTCTAGGGAAGGAAAGATAAAAACCATTACTTTTCCATTCTTCTGTTTAAAACTCCTCCTCCTTCGAGGTTTGCACTATCTGGCTATATCGCTGTCTACCTCACTCCTTATCTATCCTCCAGCACTCACTGCACCACACCTGTCATCCCAAATCACTTCACTGTCCACACAGATGCCTCACTCAGTGCCCCAGCCTTAGTCATACTCCACCTTCACTCTGCTGTGCTGTAGCAATCCACACACAGACCTAGCTGTCACCTAGAACAGCTCCACATCAGACAACTGAACTCCAATGTCCCACTTTCTGTCCACAACCTCCATTTGTTGTCCACTACATAAGCTCACTGATCTAACACAAGAAATTGCAAAATCTTCAAGTTGAAAACAGAATTCATTATCTACTCTTTCCTGTCTTAGTTAATATTATCACTGTCCCCTGATTACCTGAGCCAAAAACCTGAGCATCACACTGGACTCCTCACCTCCCACCCGTATATCTAATCATAAAGCCTTGTAGATCTTCTCAAATTCATCCCTTTTTCTTCATCTTTATGGCTACATTTTTAAAATGTTACTTTAACCATGTCTGATGAAAAAAAAATCTTTCAGTGATTAAAAAAAAAAAATCACCTACTGAATTACGATGCTTACATATACAATGTCCATGACATGACCTCTGCCTGTATTTCCAATCTCACAACTTATCAAATATATTTCTTTTTTTTTTTTTTAAGACAGATTTTTGCTACAGGGCATGTGTGCTCTCCAGAGAGACAGAGAGAGACAGAAAGTGAGAAATCACTCCCTGGGGGGATGGCCACACTGCAATCCCTTCTCCTCCATTCTCCTCTTGGGATTTTGGGCATGCAAGCACATGCGCCCAGTGTGAGTTTCAAGCCTCTGAGTCTGGGACTTGAACTGTGATCGGCCATGTGGAAGTCCAGCGACATAACCATTATGCCATCTGCAGGCCCCCATATATCTTTATTCTTGGCAGTGCCAAACTGCTTGTGGCTCTCTGTGCAAGCTGTTCCTTTTCTCACACTGATGCCTTTGCTCAAGCCATCTTCTCTGAAGCACACCTTCCTACTCATCTTCGCCAAACTTAGTCCAACCTACGTTAAGACTGGGCTCAGGTATCATCTCTTTCCAAGGCCGTCATTCAATTCCTAAGCTAGTCTAAGTGCCCTCACTTTTAGGCAACCACAGCATCACTTGTATGGAGTTCATTTTTTATTCTGAGGTGACCTATTTAGCAGCTAATTTACCAGTTCCACAAGAACTGGAAACGTGTCTTATTCATTTTCCATTGGCCGGCTAAGCACACTACACACAACACAGTGCGGACACATAGTAGGTATGTGAGTATCGAGTGAAGGTTAGAACATGCTACATTTACATTTTCAGTGGGAGAGTCACACCAATTCTTTGTCACAGGTTGGTAGCCCTGAACTCTAACTCCGAGTCCTTTGAAGGGAAGGAACAGAGCTTTTCCTGGATCTGCACAGTTCTGTCCTCGATGGCGCCATGCCAATGCCTGACCAGCTTACAAAAAAGGCAAACGGCATTTGCACAAACACACCAGAAATCAAAACTTGACATATGTACTACAAAAGTTCAAAACCACTGACCAAGTAAAAAATGAAGACATAAAGAAATGAAGACATAAGAACCAAGATAAAGAACCAATTCTGACTGCTGGAATGTGCTTGTTTAAGTTATAAAAACAGTGAAACATTGCTCAGAACTTGAACAGATTCCCAGATACAAGAGCTTGGCATTTTATCTACAAGGCCATCACATCTCTGCTGGGCTTAGAAAAGTACTAACTCACAGGGTTGCTTAAAAAGTTGGATCCTTTTCTAAAACTTAACCCCAAGTATCACCAGGGCTAAGAGATTAAAAAAAATACATCAAGCAAAAAAAAAAAAAAAATGTTGGTAAGTGAGCAGCAAAAAGTGTTCTTTTTCATAGTAATTTGGGCCTTCTGCGGGCAGTTAGAGAGAAGAGTTCAACATAATAAAGCATCTCCCTCTCCAACCAAATATTAAATTGTAGTTCGGCACCAAACTAGGTCTCAAACTTTTCGGAGTATGAATCATAATCTCTTCTATTTGGACACATCACACTTTAAAACCCTTTGATACACATCAGTTCATTTGATAAAGTGTTTTTAGACGTTTTTAAGAAGAGGAAAGAAAAACCTGAAAATGTCTACAAAATTGCATCTCTCAGTTTGCCTGGCCAAATGCTCTTAGATGTCTTTACTTTTTAAAGTTGAAAGCACAGCACAGAAATAAAGAAGGGAATAAAGTGGTTTTTATTTAAGCAGGTCAATTCTTGGAGCCAAGGAGTTTTTTTTAGAGAAATTTACAGATTTTGCCGTTAAGAAGCTCTCTCCTTTAGGAGATTTGGGAAAACTGGAACTCACCCAGAGCAGGATCAGAGAACCCCAGCCTAGGAGAAACAACTAAAGGAATGGAATGAGATAGTGCAAAGATTACCACCTTCAGAAATCCTACCGGTTGTCCGTAGGGAAAAGAACCACGATATTAAAAAGGATGGGAGGCAGCTGTTCCTTTCCACTTATCACCGAATCTGTCCGAGAACAGTACGGGTTTCCCGGGGAAATGCTTCCTTGGAAGAGGTGTCCAAACACCTCTGAAATGATTAGGGTGGAATTTGGATTTTCAGAGGTACTCTGGCACGGGATTGGGAGAGAGGGACCCTGGACAACTTTTAAATTCCTTGCCAGCCTGGAGCTGTTTCTGGGCTCACTCATCTCCTGGAAAGCCCTTCGACTGCTCCCGGGCTGTCCCCTGCTGTGCCCACGTGTCCAGCCCCCTCCACGTCCACCCGCGGCTTACTCGCCTCTGTGCCCCGCTGCGCCCTCCCTCGTCTTTATTTCAGGTCTGAATCCTGCTCCCCGCCCGTTTCCGGCGGGGATCCGGGACAGGCGGCACACGTGAGCTGTCCCCGCGAGCTCTCGCTGCTGGGGCTCCGCCTGGAGGGAGGACCGCGGCTGACAGCGCCCGGCCCTTGTCGCCCCGGCCCTCGGTCCTTGCCTGTCCCGAACCCGGACGCTGCCAGCCCGGACCCACGAGCATTCCCTCCCCCTTCGCGTCTGCACAAACTGCCCAACGCGCAGACAGGCACCATGCCCACTCCGGCCCTCGGCCCCAAGCCCACCTTCCCGGGGCCGGGCAGCCCCGCCGGCCTGGACAGCGCGACCCCGCGCGGACAGTCCTGCCAGGCCGACCCTGCAAACCGCCCTCGGGCGGCCGCCTCCGGGTCCCAGGGCCGTCCCAGCCGCGTCGGGGCGGGTGACCCGACCTGGGCCCCGCCGGCCCGAGCGCAGATGCAGAGGCGGCCGCCCAGGCTCGGGCCGGGCTGACACGCCGGGGAAGGGCCGCGGCCGCGCTGACCGCAGGCAGGAAGGCCGGGCCGCGAGCAGGGCGCAGCGAGGGGCTCGCGGCCGCCTCTCCCCGGGGCGGGCTTTCGCGCACGGCGGCCGCCAGGCGCTTACCTGCGGGCGCGGCGGTGGCTCGGGGCGGCTCAGTCCCTTCCCGCCGCCATGTTTCCGCGGCGCAGGAGGGAGAGGCCGGGGAAGGGGCGGGCGGCGGCTCCGGCGGGCGGCGGGCGGCGGGGGCTCCACGAGCGGCGGCGGGGGCGCGGGCCGGGGGCGGGCGCGGGCCGGGGGCGGGGCCGGGGCTGGGGCCGGGGGCGGGGCCGGGGCCGGGGGCGGGGCCGGGGGCGGGGCCGGGGGCGGGCGCTCTGGGCCCCGCCCGCCCCGCCTCCTCCTCCCGCCGCGAGGTGGCGCGCGCCTGGCCGTTGGGCTCGCGCGGGGCTGAGCGGGAGGGCGCGGCCTGCCCCGGAGCCCCGCGCGCGACCCCGCCCCGCCAGACTCCAGCGGGTTCTCCGGTTCGCGCCTCACGGATGGGTAAACTGAGGCCGGGGACTGGGGCTCAGCTCAGATCCCGCCGCCGAGGTCGCGCGGGGTCCCGGCCCGGCCCCTGGCGGGCTGAACGGTGACCTCGGGCGAGTGAATTCGCGCCTCCACCCTGGCCGGCCCTGACTCGGCCGCGCTGAGCCCGGGGCGTCGGTGTGGGGGTGAGTGAGTGCTGCAGAGCCCGCCGCGGCGCCGGGGCCAGGGCTTGTACGCGGCCGCACCCCTGCCACAAGTACGCAGGGAGCGGTGGGGCGCGGCGCCGTGCCCCCGCACTCCGCCGGTGCCGGTCAGCACGCTTTGCTGCGAGGTTCGGTTTAACCGCCACATCGTGGTAGCGGTGAGGAAACCGAAGCCCGGGGAGGTGAAGTTACTTTTCCAAGGTCACCCAGTTCCTAACGACCGAGTGGAGACTCCTCTCCAGCCTGCAGGGAGTGGTCCGCTCTCCCAGCTGACTCGAAAGAGGCGTCCCAGAGCCAGACACGTCCACACGGGCTCTCGATCGAGTCTGCAAGGAGGATGCTCATTTCTGGCAGAGGGAGGCATGTGTGCAGACGGATGCCGGCGCGGTACCGGGTGGCCGGCTGGAGGCTCGGGTGGCGGGAGAACGGGAACTTAGGAGGACCCTGGAGGTGCTGCTGGGTTAGAGGGAAAGAGCAGGAAAGGAAGTCTTCGGGGTTCCAGATACAGAGCTTCGAATTTATTTTGTAGCTCCGTGTTTTTCAGGATGTGGTCCTGGAGCCCCTAGGTGTCCCTGCGATCCTTTCAAGGGTCCTTGAGCTCAAAATTATTTTCCTAACTATGCTAAACATTTTTGCTATTTTCGTTCTCATTCTCTCACAAGTGTTCAGTGAAGTTTTTCATAGGACGTATGATAGGACAACAGATTGAATGCTGAAACAGATTTTAGAAGCCAGCAGTCTTCTTTTACGCCAGGCATTAAAAAGAGATTTGCAGAAATGTCAAACACCACTCTTTTTGGTTATTTTTTAAGAAAAAATTTTACAATTTTTAAATGTTTTTCATTAAAAACATACGGTGTTAACATGCAATGGGTTTATTATTGCCATTTTAAAATCTATTACTGTATTTTAAATTATTTCTCAGTTTTATTTCCTGATATGGTAACTACTGATGGGAGTAGCAACTATGCATTTAAAAAAGTTCTTGGAGGTCTTCATAATTTTTAAGAGTGGAAAAGAGTCCTGAGACCAAAGGGTTTGTGAATGCTTTCCATAGGCAGTAAGAAACTATTGAAGAGTTTTAAGTAGGGAAATGACTTCATCAGATTTGCATTTCAGAAAGAGCTCTCCAGACCCAAGCTAGGCCCTGAGGGACAGGTTCACAGGCACTGGCATCTGAGGCAGAGGGATGGAACTGTGCAAGTGCAGGGCTGGTGAGCAATGGAGCTAGAACCCAGATGACCCTGGGTTTTTTGTTCCTAATTTAAATTGCCCTGCAACCCGACAGGTGAGCACCTGGGCAGTACCCGCCCACTTCATACCTTTCTTCTCACTGGGCCCCACTAGAGAAGATTCTGCTGCTGTTTCTGGCTCCAGCACACAGCTCCCTCTCTTTGCTGGCCATGTCCTGAGAGCAGTGGGGTCAGGGGGGCAGAGGAAAGGAAGAGGTTACCGGTGAAGGTGTGAGTGGTGAGCGCCCACAGGGGGCCTCTCCAGGCTGCATCGCCAGGGTATCCTTCCAACACTCCTGGGCTGTTCAGAGAGGGAAAACAATCACGTCAGAACCTCGCTGTCTGGAGAGGTAAATTGCCCTAGAATATTGAGGGTTTGTTCCATTAGGATGAAAAGTATACCATGGGCCCAGCAGGTGGCATGGTGGTTGGGGTGCTGGACTCCCACAGGGCTGTCCACCCTTGGGGTCCTGGACCTGGAGGCCTCAGAATCACCCTGGGCTCATGTGCCTGTGTGCCTCAAATCCCAGGAGTAGAATGGAAGAGAGGGGGTTGTGGCCTGGCCATCCCCTCTGGAGGATCATTTCTCACTTTCCCTCTCACTGTGTCTGTCTCTCCGTCAAGCACCCAGTGGCAAAAACAAAACTTAAAAAAGTGGGACCATCAGATGGCATAATGGTTACATCGCTGGACTCCCACATAGTTGACCATAGTTTGACCGGCAGCTTAGAACTCGTGCCGGGCATGCGTGCATGTGTGCCCAAGATCCCAGGAGGAAAATGGAGAAGAAAGGATTGTGGTGTGGCCATCGTCCATGGGGTGGTGGTGGTGGTGGTGGTGGTGGTGGTGGTAATTTCTTGCTTTCTGCCTCAAATCTCTCTCTAAAAAAGTATTCATATCAGATCGATATCTTTTAAAGATATAGACTTTGTAGTCATCAGGAGTAAGTTAGTGACTCATTACAAATGCGAATCAGTAGCAATACCAGCCTTTATTACTGAGAAATGCTCTTAGGCTACTAAGGAACACAGGTCTGTATTCCACCTAACAAGTCGCCTGAGAATACTATGCTTTGGGGATTCTCACAACGGTTTCCTAAAGTTTCTGGTGGTCACCTGCCATTTTTCTTGTCATTATGCTTGTCTTCTTTATACCTGCTTCTAATCTGTTAAACCAAGAAAGTAAATAATCCAAGTTTACAGGAGTTGCATCAAATAGCCTCTGAACCAAGGTGTGAGGGACTGTCCTGGGATGAAGCACTGGGAAGGCCAGATGTGGCGGCAATAAAGGAGGTGGTTGATGGCAGCTGTGGAGTTAGCGCCCACTTCTCTGGCTTTGGTTTCCTCTTTAAAATGAGGATACCCATCTTACTCGGTTGCTGAAGGGGCCATAGCACAGCGCTCCTCCTGTGGCATCAGCCCTTGCCCGGACTCATCTGTTCTCAGTTTCATTTCCATTAGACAGTTCTGCATGGAGCCCTGAACTTTCACAGGTTAAAAACCAAAGTAATGGGACCAGGAGATGGTGTAATGGTTATGTCACTGGACTGCCATGTCGTCAACTGTATAGTTGGAGTCCTGGACCCAGCAGCTTATAACTCACAGTGGGCACATGTGTGCGTGTGCCCAAAATCCAGAGAGGAGAAGGGATTGCAGTGTGACCATCCCCACTGATGGGTGATTTCTTACTTTTTGTCTCTCTGTCTCTCCGGTGAACGCCCGTGCCCTATAGCAAAAATCTCTCTTAGAAATAAAATCATGACTTTCCATCTGAAGCCGTCTATCTGTGTTCCCAAATTCAGACAATGGCACCACCATACCCAGTCACTCAGGCTTGAAACCATGGTGGTATAAAAAATTTTTAACAATTATTGGGACCAGCAGGTGGCCTAATGGTTATGTCTCTGGGCTCCCACATAATTGACCGCAGTTTGAGTCCAACCTGGTGGCATAAAACTCATGCTGGGTGCGTGTGTGTACCCAAAATACCGAGAGGAGAATGGAGGAGAAGGGATTGTGGTGTGGCCATCCCCCTGAGGGATGATTTCTCACTTTTAGTCTCTCTGATGAGTGCACATGCCCTATAACAAAAATCTCTCAAAAATTATTTATTTAATTTTATTTATCTTTATTATTATTTTCCAATTTGCTGCAGGGCTTGTGCACTCACCAGAGAGAGAGAGAGAAAGTTGGAAAGCAAGCCACTAGATCTATGACTTGAACTGTGGTCAGCTATATAGGGGTCTAGTACCTTAACCACCGTGCCACCTCCTGGCCCCAATGGTAGTGTGTGTGTGTGTATATATATATATTTTTTTTTCCGAGATATTTTTTTGTTATAGGACAATTGTGCTTGCTGGGGAGACAAAGAGACGGAAAGCGAGGAATCACTCCTTTTCCCCCCCGGGGGGATAGCCACACCGCAATCCTTTCTCCATTCTCCTGTTGGGATCTTGGGCATTCATGCACACGTGCACAGTGTGAGTTTTAAGCCACCGGGTCTGGGACCAAACCGTGGTCGGCTACGTGTGAGTCTAGCGACGTAACTACTGCACCGTCTGCTGGTCCCGGTAGTATACTATATTTTTAAAATGCCTCCCTGCCATTCTCCATACCTGGTCAGTTTCTAAAGCACACTGCCTTTGCCCTAGTGGATGCCCTACTCCCAGGACTATTGGGGTTGTAACCTAACTCTTCTCTTAACTTGCTTCCCGCAGCTGCCAGAACATGTCGCTCACTCCCCAGTTCTGAAAACTTAGTTAAGTTCTTATCACCTCCAGGACAGAGCCCAAACACCTTCGCTGCATCCAGGCATCTAGAGGGGCCTTAAACAGTGGGGAGGAAAAGCTGGCTGGCTGTGGAAGAGCAAGTGCTAGGGGAGTTGGGTATAGTATGGCAGGTATAACAAGGAACAGCTGAGGGGCCCATTTAAGAGATGGCAAGTAGGCGACCAGCAGATGGAGTAATCGTTACATCACTGGACTCCCACGTAGTTGATCTCGGTTCAAGTCCCAGACCCTGCGGCTTGAAACTTATGCTGGGTGCATGTGCATGCGTGCCCAAAATCCCAAGAGGAGAATGAAGGAGAAGGGATTGCGGCATGGCCATCCCCCTTGGGGGGGGGGGGGTGATTTCTCACGTTCAGTCTCTCTGTCTTGTTGTTAAGTGCACACACCCTATAGCAAAAAATCTCTAAAAAAAAAAAAGAGAGAGAGAGATGGCAAGTAGTTTGTGTAGCTAGAGGAGAGGGTTTATGTAGGGACACATGGAACTGTAAGCTGGACAGGGAACAGGGCGTAACTATGGAGAGTCTTGTTAGCTCGGAGTTCGGAGGGTGAGTAGGTGAGCGGGGGTGGTTCGTAGAGCGGACGGTGGGAGTGGAAGTGCTGTGTTTGGTTCACTGTGAGGCGCTCGTGTTTTTCTTTGCCTGGAATTCCTCTGCTTGGCCTCTTCCTCACTCTTGTGCATCCAGGGGTCTGTCACAAACGTCATCGCCTCCGAGAAGCCTTACTCCATCCTCCGAGCAACGATGACCCTCCAGCTTCCTTAGCTGCCCACGCTGGCCATGTGACCCTTTCCAATGGCATTGTCACAGCCACCCTGCCAGACAGCTCTTTCAGTTTGTATCTTTTCTGAACCCTGCACACGTCATATGCTTGGCGAGTGTTTCTAAGTTCAGTAGAGCCCTCTTGAATACTCTGCCTGGAACTTGGGGGAGTGGGTGATTGTGCCCAGGCAGACCCACTGGCATTCCTGTGAACAAGGTAGATGGACCACAGAGTAGGACACCTTTCTACTCAGTGATGTCAGAGGCTGAGATTAGACAGGACCTTAGAATTCATCTAGTCCTCCTCTCACTAGTGAGGCCCAGAGAGGTGCAGCAAGCTTGCTCAAGTCACGCAGTGAGGTGATGATCTGGAACAACGTAAGTGTCACAGTGCCTGCTACACACCGAACTGCTTATAATCCTTCCTACAGTTTATAGGAACTTCACAACGTTGTATCTGAGGCTCTTTGCTCATACCTGGAACTTTTTCTTCTTTTTTCTGTCCCTTCCTTCTACCTTCATCTGGTTAACTCCTACTCATGGGTAAAGTTTCCCTCCCCAGGAGCTTCCTCGGATACTCTCTTCTCCATCCTCGCTCCAGGATGGAGTAAATGCCCTCTTCTTGTTTTCATGTCGCCTGGGCATTTTCCGTTATCCTTGCGCTCACTGGGGCACAGGTGTGTCCTTTGCTTTGTGCCTGTGTTACAGGCTAAGCTCTGGAAGGCTGGAACAGTCTCTGTGTTCTTTATTATATCTCCAGCACCTCATGCCATTTCCGGAACTGGTGCTCAGGAGATATTCATGGAAGAATGTGCGCAGTGGGGCCCCCTTAGCCCCAAGCTACAGGCCAGAGAGGCAGCCTCTTTATGGTCTGCCCTGTGACTCACAGGGCCCCACGGGCTGTCCTGATGTTGGTGGTGTGAGTGCTTTGCACACACGTGCTGAGCCTGAACCTCCTTGTTAATCTGAGACACCTCTTCTGCTCTTGCTCCTCTTGTAAATTACTAAATAAAAATAGTTCCAGGAAGCTATATGGCCGAGAAATTCCAGGCCCTGTCTGCACTCCTAGATAAAGGCTGTCATTGCTAGGAAGTCGGCCATTAACCCAGCCTGCCTTTTCTCTGGCCTTGGGCTCCACTCCCTTCTAAACGCACTGATTCTTTTCTCCTCAGTTGCCCTTAAACCTGATAACTGGAAGAAATAATAACTAGAAATAGTAACTACGACAGCCATTGACGTAAAAATGATCTGAAATTATTAGCTGACCACAGCCTACCTTTGTGTTCTGGGCTTGTGGCTTTAAGTCAACTTCCTCTTGAAGTGCCTTACCAGATGGCTAGGATACTCATCTGTAAAACTGGAGAACTCACACCTACCTCACCAGAGTATGGAAGAGAGAAAGGAAATGAGGTGGCGGAGGTTCCTGGCACACGGTAATGGTTAAGGAAATGCTGCCGAGATCGTAGAGTGGGATCCCCTATCTCCATTCTGCTGCGGCCGGACTCGGTGCTGTTGCGTTTTATCCTAGGCATCATATTCTAAAAAGAGAGATGCTGACAAATGATCACCCAGAAACAAATTGCCCAATAAGAACTCTGTAAATTTGGCTTTATAAGAAACAGCTGAAAGATTTGGGAATATAAACTTACAGAAGAAATAACTAGTAGAGTGGGAGAGGGTAAAAGCTTTCAAATAATTGAAGGGCTAACATGAAGAAAAGGAGGAAGCCAGTATGAAGATTGCTCAAAGATCTACAAATAGAACTACCGTATGATCCAGCAACCTCATGCCTTGATATCTACTCAGAGGACAGAAGAATCCTTAGTTGGAAAAGTGCTTGCACATGGATGTTTATTGCAGCATTATTCACAATTGCTAAGACATTGAACCAGCCCAAATGCCCATGAACAGAGGAATGGATTGAAAAAGTGTGGCACATATATTCTGTGGAATACTACTCAGCCGTAAAAAAACAAGACCCTGGCTTTTGACAGAAAGTGGATGAATATGGAAGATTTACTGCTTAGTGAAGCAAGCCAGGCTATGAAGGAGAGACATTGTATGTCTCCACTTAATATATACCAAGTGTCACACTCTATGGCCAAAACTGAATGACTAGAAGATATAGAAACATCAAAAATGGTTACAAATACCAGATACCATGTGAGAAGAGGGTGGGTGAAGGAGGAGAGTCTGAGGAAAGACATTAAGAAGAAAAATAGAGAGGCAAGACATTTATGGGACAAAGAACTGGGTTATTATCTGTTGAAGATAACGTGTATAGTATTCTCAACTGGACTGGTGAGAAATGTATACATGTTGAAATATTCACTTTATAAGCTAAGTGACATATGTGATTGAATGCATAAAAGAAATTGAAATTTTAAAAAATCTTTCTAAAAAGTAAATAAATAGGCATGACTTAAATCTAAAAAAGGAAAAAAAAAAAAAAAAAAAAGAAAAGGACAAAGCCTGAGTTCTATTTCATAAATATCTATGGAATGCTTATTATGCACTAGGAACTGAGAATGCCAACAAGTGCAATTCAGCTCTGATCCTTGAGGATCTTACGTGACAAAGAACTGTGACAATGCAGAAGAGGGTCTTACAGTGGCATCTGTGATATACTGGAGAGAGCAGAGAAGGGTTCATTTTGTCCAGAGACTGGGGAAGGCTTCACCAAAGAAATGACCTTAGGTCCATTTGAGTGGACCCTAGAGAAAAATTATGATTCCTTCTTTTTTTTTTTTTTTCAGAAGTTTTTGCCATAGAGCACATGCACTTGCCTGAGAGAGAGAAACTGAGACAGTGAGAAGGAAAGTGAGAAATCATCTCCCAGGAGGTATGGCCACACTGAAATCCCTCCGTCATTCTCCTCCCTGGATCTTGGGCACGTATGCACACCCGCCCAGCATGATTTTTAAGCCACCAGGCCTGGGACTTGAACTGCAGTTGGCCATGTGGGAGTCCAGTGATGTAACTGCTATGCCCTCTGCTGGTCCCAAAACTGATTGCTTATAGGCAGAAGAAGTGGAGAAGAACATTTAGGTAGCCAGCACAGCATGTGTGCAGACAGAAAGCTGTCCTTGGGAAAACCTCAGATGCAGTGGAAAAGCCAGGGCAGTGAGCCTTTAGGTCTGGTTGGAGCCAGATTGTCAAGGACCTTGATTATTAAGCTAAAGAACTTGGACTGTGTACTGTGAGTGGGTATTGAAGAGTCATCAAAGGCATTTAAGCAGGGGATTTTTATGTTAAAAGAAAAGCTCTCATGCAGCCGTGCTGGAAGGCTGAAGAGAATAGGACACAGGGAAGACGGGCAACCTGGCATACCAACAACCACGCGCTTGAATCTTTTACTCACCGCGAGTGAAGTTGAAGATATTGCTTAAACTCTGAAGTTTCTTCTCCAGTCTGTGAAATGAGACAAGAGCATCTACCTGATAGGGATATTTTAAGATTCTAGTGAGGAAATACATCCAGAGCCTTCACATGTGTCCAGTACCGAAATGGTGCTCAATAAATGAGCATCATTTTCCCCGTCTCTTTCTCTTAATGAACAGAGTAGACAGAAGCTTGGGCTGATGGCCACACAATGGAATATATTTCCTCTGGAGAGACGAATATATCACCGGATGTTTTCAGACAGGATATTTCTTTGGTGAAAGGGGAGTTGAACCAGATAAACCTCTAAAGTCCCATCTTCCTTTCTTTTAAAGAATTTATTTTATTTTATTTATTATTATTATTATTATTATTATTATTTAATTTGCAATAGGGCATGTGTCCTCACCAAAGAGAGACACACAGAAAGAGAGGGAAAGTGAGAAAGCAAGCTGGGGACTCAAACCACCCTCAGCCATGTGGGAGTTCAGCACCTTAACTACCATGCCACTTGCTGGTCCTTAAAATCCCTTCCTTCCCTCCTTTCTCTCTCTCTCTCTTGTAGGAAGCCACATGCACCAAAATGGCTGACATGACCTTCATACAAGGACCTTCAAGTATCCTTGTTCCTGGAGTAGACAATTCACCCTGAGACTTCCTCATTCAGGCAGGTCCTCAGTCTGGTCCTCAGTCAGGTCCGCGACAATTCCCGCCCCCTTTTCCTATCCTGTATATAAGAATGTCCTCCAGCCCTCAATAAACGAGCGACTGCATACCATCTAGAGCTGTGTCGTTCCCGTGCTGCGACGCTGCGCCGGTTCCAGACCTCCGCTCTCTCACTCAGGCACCCTGCCCGATCGTCCCGCGGGCCGGGACACTCTCTCTCTCTCCTTCCTTCTTTCCTTCCTTTTTCCTTCCTTTCTCTATTTCCTTCCTTGTTCTCTCTCCATCCTTCCTTCCTTCCATCTGTCCTTTCTGTCTTGCTTGTTGAATTATTTATTTCTTCTGAGAGAGAGAAAGAGAAAGGCAGAGAGACAGAGACAGGCACCCCCAGCAGTGTCTTCACACAGTGATCGACCCCATCATCCAACCCAGATCATGGGCACGGTCATGTGTGTGCCTTGTGCACTCAGGGAGGTCCCAGCGCACAGGACCGGGACCTTTTCCATGAGGGTCTGCACCACCAGCTAGCCCTCAAATCCCCTTCTTAACTCTGGTTTTATCACATTTAAGGTCATAGTACTAGAGAGACGGTCAAGAGCCTGGGGTTTGATATAAGCTTTTAGTGCTAACCTTGTTAAAAGCAACCAGTTGGACCCCAAGGAGAGAAATCTTCTTTGAAATAAATATCTATTACTAAAGTGAAAAATTTAATAAGACCCCACCCTACACTTAACCATCCCTAAGAAGAAACTTGAGTATAGGAGAGAGAGCGCTGGGTTTGGAGCTTAGAGGCCTATGTTCCCATCAGAAATTAAGGATTTTTCTGTGTGGCTTTGGACAGGTTGGGTCTTGGCCACAGTTTCTCCATCAGGAAGATGTCGAGGTTGGATCTCTGAGGGGTCTTCTATGACTAGCATTCTGGGATTCATGGAGTCTAAGTTATGAAGAGCATGAAATCACGATTGTAAAAATGTTCGGAGACTCCAAGGGTCCCCACGGCAAGTGTATCACTCCCAGATTATACATATGTCTCCCTGTCACGGCATCAGACTCATCTAAAATATATTCAGAAGTGTGTCACATGCACCGAGAGTGAGATTCACTTGGCATTCTTCTCAGAATCAGAACTCGGGAATTTGGTGCATTTCAATTCTCAGCATTAACATAGCTGCAAATTGGATGATTTCATATTTCTGGTTGAGAGAGAAGGTACTTTCTCCAGTATGGCAAAGAAATAAAAATGTCAGTCACCTGTCACGGGAAGAAGAGATGGTTTTGTCTCTATGTTAACATCACAGTCTAGATGCCGCCTCATCTGGAAGTAGACAAAAATGAAGACGAGGTGTCAGAACTGCCCTGGTTTCCTCTGGCTGGATGTCTTCCCGGCCAGCTCCTGTCCATCCTCTGTGAAACCTTCCCCTCCCCGCTTCTCTGATAGAACAAGTCCTCCTACTCCCTGTGCTTTCCCAGCCCTGGGTGTCTGTTATAGCCTCAGTCATAGTGTATGGCAGTGACTACGAACCCATTCCCTACGAGTGGATAAGAGGTACAAGGGAGTCCTCACCTTTGCTGGGTACCTGCAATGTGCGAAGCAGGTGGATCACCTTATATAGTCTATGCAATGGCCTTTATAGGAGAGGCATCATTACCCCCGTTTAACTGAAGAAATTGAGGTCAGAGAACTTAAATAACTTGCTCAAGATTATATGGCTAGTTTGGGGGCCAGCAGGTGGCATAGTGGTTAAGATGCTGGACTCCCATATGGCCGAGCGCAGTTCGAGTCCCAGACCTGGTGGCTTGCTTCCTCACTTTCTCTCCTTTCTCTGGTGAGTGCACGTGCCCTATAGTAAATTAAAAATAAATAAATGATTCTTTTAAAATTAAAAAATATATGATATAGCAAGTAAATAGCTAAGTCTGGCTTTGAATCAGCCTTTTTGGCCCCAAAGCCCACATGCTTTTAATTGTTCATACCCTATTGTTTTTCTTATTCATTGCTGTAACCTGAACTCTTGGGATAGGCCCAGACTTTGCTATACATCAATTACTACTGTTGAGTGACCATCCAATTTTATTCAGTCAGTCAGTAAAGATTTATCGAATGGAATGACGTGCTGGGGACCTACAGAGGAGGACATAATTGGGGGGATCGAGCTAGCCTTTCCTTGACTTGCAGTGAGCTTCTAGAGACATCTGCTTTGACAGAAATATTCTCATTAGCCTTGTTGGTGTCTCAGCTCACCAGGAGGCTGTGGTAGTCTCTCAACAGGGCCAGCTGGCCCGATAGACTTGTTTCAACCAAATTAACTTCACGTCTTTCTAACAACCCAATGTCATAAGAAAAGCAGAACTCTTCTTGTGTCGGTTAAGGCCTTTTTCAGGAGACAATTTCAGTAAGACCTAAATTCCTGTGACTGAAATACGTAACAGGCCACACAGATGTTAGTGATCGAGTCACAGCCCAGTCAGGCTGGGGTTCAGTTTTCTTGCACTCTGTTGGCAGTTGTCCCCAAACATACCCTTCACTAATGTTTATCATTCCTTTTCCTTATGGGTGAAGGGAAGCTAGCAGCATGTGGGTTAATATTTGGCAGCTGGCTATCTGGGGAAAGAAATGTAAAAAACTCCCAAATCCCTGATTTGTAGCATTTGCCAATCTATCCAGGGTATCGGTCCATCATGGCTG
Source organism: Tupaia tana (assembly GCA_026018925.1). Lineage (NCBI taxonomy): Eukaryota > Metazoa > Chordata > Mammalia > Scandentia > Tupaiidae > Tupaia > Tupaia tana. The sequence continues at coordinate 3,059,989 of JAKSZU010000004.1, read as the reverse complement.
ACCAGAAGCCACCCACAGGGCATGAGTTAACACAGCTGGGGAAGATGCCACCACTGCCCCCGGCAGCAGGTAGAAGTCAGCCCCACCAGCCTTTGCAGGAAGCCCAGACAGGAGTCAGGGCTTGCTCCCGGGGCCTCAGTTTTTCCACTTGTAAACTGAGGATTCACACGGGGCTTCTGTTCTTGAATGGATGGCGCTTTCCCCAGGGCGAGTCATTCAGCCTGACGCCGTGGGGCTGAGGAGGCTGGCAGAGGGTCAGGTTGCCAGGGCAGCAGGCATAGGGAGGAAGAGCAGGCCCAGCTCTGCCCGTCCTTACCCCCTTAAGGAGGGTGGAGGAGCTCACGGGCAAGGTGGATAGACCGGGGGCGTTAGAGTCGGCCCTGCTCCAAATCCTGACCCAGACCCTTAGCAAACTTCCGAGAGCCTTAGTTTTTTCCTATCCTTAAACAGAGGGAGGAAATACCGTGCCCTCCCCACAGAGCAGCTGTGAGCGGCAGACGAGATAAAGACTGGCATGGGGCCAGATTCCTGCAAACGTTTATCTTCATCTCTGATGGTTATTTCCCAAATTCTACCAGAACCCCGTTAGACTGCGGGGTCAGCTCTATTTACAAGCGGAGTGGTGAGTCACGTACACTGTGTGATAGGAAGGAAAGAGCTTTCTGATAAATTATATATATGTATATACACTCACACCTAGATGCACACAGCCACATATACATGGGATATACATACAAATGTATATCTCAGACACACACGTGCACACACGTGCATGAATACATGTACATATAATATGCATTCATGCACGTGTGTGTCTGTCTGTGCACACACATTCATAGAAGTGTGCATGCGTATGGCCCTTCATGATCCCACCTGAACTTCCACTGCTAACGGCCCACCGCAAAGACCACCAGTAGCCCATTCGTAGCTAAGCAAAGCGAGGTCCGTTTCATGCTGCTCCAAGGGTGTGGCATACCTGGGGGAATCACGGGGCATCTCGGGAAGGGCTATTAGGAGTGCCTTGTTATAAGTAGGACTCTCAGGAAGCAGGGGATTCAGTGATTAGGGGTCTCGGAAACTTGTATCTAAGAGGGTGGACTGGAGCAAGGCAAGGGGGGCTGTAAGTGATTAAAAAAAAAAAAAAGATCACCAGCCCCACGTTGCCCAGGAGAAGGGGGTGTTGGGTCACTTGTGGGATTTTGCACGGTGTTCCTGCTCTTGCCTGTATTTGACGGGGCTACGGGGTGGGATTTTTCTGTCTCCTGGTATTGGCTCGTCTGGTTCTGGTGTTCCGAGACGTGTTTATGTTCAGCTGGAGAACGCCGCAGCCTGTCCGTGAGTGCCGGGCCAGCAGGCCGCTCGCCACGACGGCCGCTGTTTCCTTTCCCACTCCCACGTTTACTGGTGTCTATTAGGCACGGTCACACACGCCCTCTCATCCAACCCTCACGACTTCGTGAGAAATCTTTTATACATGAGACTGACCCTGGAAGACGAGTGGCTTCCCAAGTCCACCCAGTTTAAAACATAAAAAGAAAAAAGAAAGAGAGGTGGTGTGAAGCAGGAGTCCCTCAGGAATCCAAGGACACCCCGAATGCCCTGTGCTCCCTGGAAGAGAGCATCATTCCTAGCAGGCCTGGCCTTGCCGGCTGAGCGCGAGTGCTGGCCCCTGGCTGGGCACGGGCGGCTTTCCGCTGCCACAGTGGTTTGGGCTGGGTGGGAAGGGGCACCTCAGTTCTTCATCCCAAACCTCCAGTAACTTCCCACGCGACTCGGAACCAGTCGTTTCCCTGCCTTGTCAGCTTCTTCTCCTCAGGATTTAAGAGCCCCCTAACTTAGAAGGTCTGTGAAAACGTGTTGAGTGAATGAGTGAATTTGTCCCATCACACAGCAGGGTTCAGCCCCCATCTGCCTGTGTAGGAGGAGACCCCAAAGAACAGGAGCGAGTGGAGGCCCCGGCCCACTGCCCACCTCGGCTCCTGCCGTCGACCACCCAAACGAGAGCAAACAGCGGCACGCTGTTCCTGGTCCCTCGGCAGTATGCACTGCTCTCTGGCTCAGCGACATGAAGGTCTGCCGGGGCCACAGGTCGCGTGGTGGTTAAGGTGCTGGACGCCCGCGTGGCCGACTGCGGTTTGAGTCCGGACCTGGCAGATTGCTTTCTCCCTTTCCCTTTCTTTCTCTCTTTGCTCAAATTAAAAAAAAAAAAAAAAAAAAAAAAAAAAAAAAAAAAAAATCATTTTTAAAAAAAGAAGAACATGTATCATGGTATGTGTCCCATAATAGGGGCTTTTGTAAATATTCAGTTAGTCCAATCCCTACTTTTTTTTTTTTTTGGTAGAGCTTTTTCTCACTATAGGGCACGTGCGCTCGCCGGACAGACAGAGAGAGACAGAGAGACAGAAAGCGAGAAATCACCCCCCAGGGGGGATGGTCACGCCGCAATCCCTTCTCCTCCATTCTCCTCTCGGGATCTTGGGCACGCACGCACACGCGCCCGGCGTGAGTTTTAAGCCACCGGGTCCGGGACTCGAACCGCGGTCGACTACGTGGGAGTCCAGCGACATAGCCATTACGCTAACTGTTGGTTCCCAGTCCAATCCCTACTTTTACAAATGGGAAGACTAAGGCCCAGGATGGCCTTGTTTAGGATCCAGGCCTTTAATTTCCATGCTCTTGAAAAAATAACTAAAATTGCCAGAGTGTGTGTATATTCACCAGGAAGAGAGAGAAAGCACCTCTCTCCCTCTGCCCAATGGGGCATGGTCATGCTGCAATCTTTATTCCTCCATCCCTCCTTTCTGTCAGGATTTTGGGGACACACACACACACGCGCGCGCACACACACGCACACGCACACACACACACACACACACACACATTTGGCATGTTTTGTAGGCTGATAGGGCTGGGATTTGAACCGTGGTCAGCCATGTGAGATCTGGCTCCCTTAACCACTGTGGTTGGTCCTCCACACTATCTTGAATGATAGACTTTAGGATACAATAACGTTCTTTGGGCTTCACTTTGTCTAAGTATTTCAGGTCTTATGTAAGTTGAAATCTAGGTGACCCTACAAGGAAACTTGTGCATCAGATGTGACATTGAATATTGCCTCATCTGTGACCATCTGTAATGACTGTGTCCTAGAGGGCACAGAAATTAACCAATAGACAGCTCTGTTTGTAATGCACGGACTTTCATGGGACCTGGCTCGGTGGTATGGACTTTCAGGTGATCTGACTCAGCGGTACAACATAAAGAATTAGACATCAGGTAGAATCAATATTTTTAAAACATACGGAGCTAGCCCATGGCCTGGTGGTTGAGGAAGCTTCATTTCATATAGCCAGCCACATGGTTTGAGCACCTGACCTGGTGGTTGAAAAACACACGGGGGGGGACCAGCAGTTAGTGTAATGGCTATGTCGCTGGACTCCCACGTAGTTGACTGCGGTTCAAGTCCCGGACTCGGTGGCTTAAACTCAAGCCGGGCACGTGTGCGTGCGTGCCCAAGATCCTGAGAGGAGAATGGAGGAGAAGGGATTGCGGCGTGGCCATCCCCCCAGGGGGTGATTTCTCGCTTTCTATCTCTCTGTCTCTCTGTCCTTCTGGCGAGCACACGAGCCCAATAGCAAAAACCTTTCCAAAAAAAGAAAAAGAAAACAAACAAACAAACACACTGGGCACATGTGCTTGTGTGCCCAAAATCCTGAAAGGAGAGGGGAATGGAGGAGAACCGACTGCAGTGTGACCATCCCTTGTGGGGGGGGGGGGGGGTGCTTTCTCTTTCTTTTTTTTTCTCTCTCTCTTTCTTTTTCTCTCTGGCTAGCACACATGCCCTCTGACAATTTTTTTAAAAATTTATCACCTACTGTGTATCAAGCAGTTTTGTTTTGTTTTTGAGATTTTTTTCTATAGGTCACATGACACAAAGAGACAGCGAGAAATTACTTCCCATGGGAGGATGGGCACCTTGCAATCCCTTCTCCTCCATTCTTCTCTCAGGATTTTGGGCACACATACACCCAGTGTGAATTTCAAACTGCCACATCTGGGACTTGAACCATGGTCAGCCATGTGGGAGTCCAGCACCTTAACCACTGCGCCACCTAGTGACTCCCCAAGCGCAGTTTGTATGTTTTTAGAGATTTTTGCTATAGATTGCGTGCGCTCACTGGAGACACAGAGACTGAAAGTGAGAAATCACGCTTGGGGGAATGGCCGCACCTCAGTCCCTTCACCTCTATTCTCCTCTTAGAGTTTTGGGCATGTACACACATGCGCCCAGTATGTTTCAAACCTCCAAGTCCAGGGGACTTGAACCACCATTGGCCGTGTGAAAGTCCAGTACCTTAACCACTACACCACCTGCTGGCCTCCCAAGCACAGTTTAAGAAGTTCTAATAAATAATTCAACAATCCTGAGGTAGGCAGGTAAGGACTCTCATTATCCTAATTTTATAGACTAGGGATGGAGACTGACAGAAATAACTTGGTCACCGTCTTACCACTGCTGAGTGGCAAAGCTGGGACTCACCTAGGTGTGGCCTCAGAGCCCAAAGCCTCGAGCCCTATCCACAGCCTTCTTAGTTTTGCAGCAGTTTAATGTCAGGGCTTGAGTGAGCTCTGGGGACTTTCTAGTCTGATCCCTTTGCTTTACTCATGAGGACAGTGAAGACCACAGAGGAAACATGGAACCTCCCCAGGTTACTCAGCAAGTTTTTTTTTTTTTTTTTTTTTTTTGAGGTGGGGAGGTTTTTGCTATAGGGCGCATGCGCTCGCCAGAGAGACAGAAAGCGAGAAATCACCCCCCAGGGTGAATGGTCACTCCGCAATCCCTTCTCCTCCATTCTCCTCTCAGGATCTTGGGCACACACGCACTCACACCCGGCGTGAGTTCTAAGCCACCGGGTCCGGGACGCGAACCGCGGTTGACTACGTGGGAGTTCAGCGACATAGCCATTACGCTAACTGCTGGTCCCACTCAGCAAGTTTTTAATAACAGACCTTGACCCTCCGTGTGGGCCTCCTGACTCCTTCCTGTTCAGTATTCACTTCTCCTCTTTGAAGGAGCCCAGCAAATACGACACCAGCTGCACGCCTTCAGCTTGTGCTGGGGGTTTTCTGGACAGTGCCTTGGACTTGCAGAGAAAAGCCCCGGGGTCGGATCTGACCACAGCTGCCTACCCAGTGACCTTAAGTGAGTCACTTTCTCTGTCTCGGCCTCTGTTTCTCCAGACACAGAATGAGGCTGTACGGGCCAGCAGACAAGTCATGACGTATTTTTCTATGCATCACGACTTTTCTGAGGACCCAGTAATCACCGTAAGGCTTACGTTAGCACTCCTGGCACAGAGAAAAGGGAGTGGGCCCTGGAGACACAGACGGGTCTGCCTCTACGATCTGGATGCGGAGACAAGACTGACATGCAGAGAAGGGCTGGGGCAGCAGAGAGCAGGCCCTGTTGGCAGCTCAGACAGGGAACCTCAGGAGGTTGATGTGCCCTGGGCCACATCTGGCAATGCAGTCTTTAACCCTGAGGTGAATTCAGGATCCAGAAAGCCTCCAGGAAAGACAGGCCTGCTGGAACACAGACTGGCCACTAGGTGGTGCTGGTGGCCCATCTGGGAATGGAGAGAGCCCAGTAAGCAGCCCAGGGAATCCACCCTTGTTACTTCTAGGACACTGATCGATGGAGGAGGGATCATCAGGGACTGAAGGCCAGGACGCTCTGCCCCAGGAAGGAGGGACGAGAGGGAACTTCACACTCCTTTCCTCATTTAGTCTTCACAGCCGCTCTTTCAGCTATTATCTCAGTTTTACACACAAGGCATTGTGGCTCTGAGAGGTTAAATACTTCTCCCAAGGGGTACTGCTGAGAAGTGGAACCAAGGCCGCTGATGCAAACTGCATGCTCCTTCCAGGAAAGTATGTTCCCTCCAGCCAGCGGAGTCACTGTCAGCGGAGGCCAACCGGGATGTAAGTGAGGACATACTAGAAAGCAGAACATGGCATTAAAACTGACTCCTCGGGAGCAGCAGTTGGCATAATAGCTGTGTCGCTGGAGTCCCATGTACTTGACCTCAGTTCGAGTTCTAGACCCGGTGGCTTAAACTCACGCCAGCTGCGTGTGCATGCGTGCCCGAGATCCCAAGGAGAATGGAGGAGAAGGGATTGCGCGTGGCCATCCCCCCTGGGGAGTGATTTCTCGCTTTCTGTCTCTCTGTCTCTCTTTCTGGTGAGCGCACAGGCTCTATAGCAAAAACCTCTTAAAAACAAACAAACAAACAAACAAACAAAAAAACCTGACTCTTCTCCCTAGGGCCGTTTCCCACCTCCTTGTCACCTGGTCCACTGCAGTAGTCTCCTTATCCATTTTCCCTTCTTCCTCTTGCACCCCAGGAGCTATTCACTCCAGTAATCATGTGAGAATGAAACCACATCACATTCTCCAGTTCAAAACCCTCCCAAGGCTTCCTTATTCCAATTAAAACGAAGCTTGCATTTCGCATCACCTCTACGAGCAGTGATGTGCTGGTAAACGTTTAACAGCCGGCTCTCAGAGGTCAGGAGTCCTGATTTGTAGCGTTTGCTAATTGATTTCACCCAAGATGAAGCTGTCATCCATACAGAGCTGTCCGCCGTGACTGCTGGGATTGGCCAAGGGCACGCAGGCTGGGCACCGGCTGTGTTCACAGGGCTGTCTGTCACAGTGGAACCGCCTCTAATTCCCACACCGCTCTTTCCCATAACTTACCTCTTTATCTCTTGCTTTATCCTTGGTGAAGTAATTTTTTTCTTGCAAATTATTATTTTTTATTAACATATTTAGTTTGTTTTTTAGATTTTTTTTTTTTTTGGAGAGATTTTCGCTATAGGGCGCGTGCGCTCGCCAGACAGACAGAGAGAGACATTAGAGACAGAAAGCGAGAAATCACCCCCCAGGGGGGATGGTCACGCCGCAATCCCTTCTCCTCCATTCTCCTTTTGGGATCTTGGGCACGCACGCACACGCGCCCGGCGTGAGTTGTAAGCCACCGGGTCCGAGACACGAACCGCGGTCGACTACGTGGGAGTCCAGCGACATAGCCATTACGCTAACTGCTGGTTCCCTGTTTTTTAGATTTTTTAAAATTAATTTTTTAGATATATGTTCATTTTAATGATAACTTTTCATGTTTCATGATAACTTCTCATGTACACGTAATCTATGTACATCTTTGTGGGATTCAGAATTTTTTAGGTTTTTGTCATAGGGTATGTGTACTTGACAGAGAGACAGAGAGAGGGAAAGTGAGAAATCACCCCCGAGGGAGATGGCCACACTGCAATCTCTTCTCCTCCATTCTCCTCCAGGGGTTTGGGGCACATATGCATGCATGTTTGGTGTGATTTTTCAAGCCGCCAGGTCTGGGACTTGAACTGTGGTCAGCCATGTGGGATTCAGAGTCTTAACCACCACACCACGTGCTGGCCCTCAGAATGTTTTTAAAGGCGTGCATACAGTGTACAATAATCAAGCATATACCCATGTTCATCTTCGTCAGAACTGAACATTATGTTACGTTCTGCACATTTGCTAACAGTTCTGGGTCTTGCTTTGAAATATGTATTAAATTGTTCATATTTTTACTCTGCTGTGATGTGCCATCCTGTAGCCCTTTCCCCTTATGTACCTGCATTTTCATGTTCGTTACAAATTTTCTCACGAACTTCCCACCTCCCCCACGCCTCTCTCGGTATCTCCCATTGGTGTCTCTATCTCTACGCTTTGAGTCCTTCAGTTTCCACCACAGGGTACGGACGTTCAGTGTATGTTAAGCAGGGACATACGGTATTTGTCTTCCATAGTCTGGCTTATTTCACTTGCCATTCTATCTTGTAGGTCCATCCGCTTTGTGTCCAATGATGGGATGTTGTTCTTGATGGCTGAGTGGTCTCCCATCGTGTATGTACCACGTCTTCCCAATCCACTCCTCGGTTGTTGGACACGTAGGTTGCTTCCCTGACTTAGCTACTGTGAATCGTGCTGCAGTGAACACGTAGGTACACTGTCTCTCCAGCTGACTGAGTCCCTGTCTTTTGGGTATATACCCAGTATTAGGATTGCTGAGTCATATAGTAATTGTAATTTTAGATTTTTGAGGAAACTCCATACTGTTTTCCACAGTGGTTGTACCAATTACACTCCCACCAGCAGTGTACTCTCTTCCAAATTATTAATCCTATCTTCTACCATAGCGAGTCTAGATTTACTGTCTCCTCAATTTATTTCAATCACTGTATTTCTCATTCCCAGTGTTTTTAAATGTTTAGGCGATTCAATGTCCCAATGATTCTAAATGTCATTTAGTTTCTGCCTGTTTTTAATCTATATGTTATTATTCTTATGAGTGTTATTCCTGACTTTATTTGAAAAGCCTAAATCTATTTATTATGAAGTTGTTTTCAGATATTCTATTATTTCATTCTTGTCTGTAGTGGATTTATTCTCCCAATTATTTTGCTGGCTGTCTGTCAACATTCATTTTCCTCATGTGTTTCAGAATTTTAGTTTGCAGCCTCTTAAGGTGGGATTATTTTTTGTTAATATAGATTTTTGCCATAAGGGCATGTGTGCTTGTCAGAGAGACAGAGAGAGGGAAAGTGAGAACTCATTCACCAAGGGGGATGGCCACACCACAATCCCTTCTCATTCATTCTTCTCTTGGGATTTCGGGTACACGTGCACACATACCTAGCATCTTTTTCTCCTCCCTCCCTCCCTATCTCTTTCTTTTTACATTTTTGCTCTAGGGCATGTGCACTCACCAGAGAGAGACAGAGAGAGAAAAAGTGAGAGACATCCCCAAAGGGGGATTGCCACACCACAGTCCTTTCTCTACCATTCTCCTCCAGGGATTTGGGGCACGCATACACACACATCCAGTGTGACTCTCAAGTAGGTCAGCCATGTGAGATGCAGCGCCTTAACCACTATGCCACCTGCTGACCCAAAGTGGTTCTTTTCCCGTCTGTAATCACCCTACTTAGTGGCTTGTTTTCTCCCTGCACTCCTGGGACTCTGTCTGGGGTCTGGTTTTATGCTGGTGACTCGAGGCTCTCACCCTGTGATAAGCATGGGGAATTCACGTGTCCAGTCACGGAACTGACCTCACCTGGGGCTCGTGCAGCTCCTTACGACGGGAGGGCAAACTCCTGGCTATTCCTCCTGCTTCTGGAGTCAGACCCCTGGCGTCAATGTTAGGCAGCTCCTCGGGTTTGCACTGCATTTCTGGTCCTCACAGATGTTTATCCTGACTTTGGGCATGGCTATTCCTGTGTTGAGTTGATCTTTTTATATCGTTCCCATGAACTTGCTGCGAGGGAGGCGGGCTGGAAGCGGGGATTTGTAACTCCGTCTCAGCCGGAAGGTTCTGGGCCCCGTGAACCTCCCCAGGGGGACACCGTGACTGTGGATGGGATGGTTCCAGTAGCCAGGCGTGCAGCTCCGAGAGGAAGGCGTCCGCCCTTCGGGATGTTTCCGGTTTATTCCTCAGGAAGACACAGACCCTGAGCAACCAAAGAACACTCTGCAGAAAGCGTGTTTGGTCCTCCCAGCCTCCGGCCTCCCAAGTCATCCCATCAAGGGGCTTCCTGCCAACGCTCCACCTCAAAGGTCTTCACTTCCGTGGGGCTGTAGATGTTCACAGCCATATTTGCATTTCAACAGGGTTTCATAAAGATGTTTTCATCTTGAGAATGTACAAAAGTAGAATTGAAACGGCGGAATGACAGGCTGTGTGAGGGGTTGATTGGCTGGGTCAGAGACATCACACCTGGCTGGCGGGGAGAGCCTGCTGACGACAGGAGCTGTCCAACACGGCGTGGGCTGCTGTCACCGGAGGAACTCAAGCGGCAGACGGCTGACCTTCCTCTGGGCGCCCGACGAGGCCTGGGTGGAGGGAATCTTACAGCAGGAGGGAGAAGCAAAGGAAACAGCTCTACAAAAGCATTTTGTACACTGAGAAGTGTCACTAAAATGTTATTACTGTTCTAAGAGCTACATCGCCACTTTGAAAGCGAGCCTCACTCCCCACGCTGATGTATTTTCAAAAGCACACCCTACACTGCCACTTGCAGGCCCTGAGAACTGGGGGCACATTCTCAGTCTCATCTATGAATGAAAGGGTTGGATTCCAGCCTAGTGTTCTCAGTCTCCAGCAGTAGAACTCCGTCCAGACGGTGCAGGGCTTCCCTGCAGCTCCTGAGAACTCAGCCTCCTCAGGCCGGCCCACGCATGTCCACCGACCTCTGAGACCTGCTGCAAACAGTGACCCCACCTGCCGTGACGATGGCATTCCAAACCTGCAGCACCTTTAGCATTTTACAGTTACCTTTGCAGAAAGGTTTGTCTTCATCTTTTGCCACTTAAAAACACTAATGGATGGGACCAGCAGGTGGCTTGATGGTTAAGGTGCTGGATTCCCATGTGCTGGACCATGGTTCAAATCTTGGACTGGTGACTTGAAAATCATGCTGGGCGCTTGTGCACACATGCCCAAAATCCCAGGAGGAGAATGGAGGAGAAGGGATTGCTGTGTGGCCACCCACCCCGAGTGGTGATTTTTCATTTTCCCTCTCTTTCTCTCTCTGGCAAATGCATGCACTCTATCGCAAAAACCTAAAATAAATAAATAAAAATGAAAGGAATTGCGGTTTTTGTCTGTTTCTGTTTTAAAACCTTAGCTTTTGTTTTTTTCTTTCAGTGTGATCTCATTTGCAATGCTCTTGAAGATGGCTCTTAAAGGCCCAGCTGCAGTGTTGCTCAAGTAGAGCCACTGCTGGGGAGACTGAAAGCCCCGCGGGAGACCCAGGTTTGGTTCCCAGGCCGACCTGAACACACCGGGAGTGGTTGTGTGCACCTGTAATTCTGGCTGATTGGGAGGCTGGGCCAGAGGATCCTGACAGGGTGCGACTCTGTCACAAATACCTGTCTCTGTCTCTCTCCCTTTCCCTCATCTCTCTTTCTTCAAAAGGAAAAAAAAAATTACTCATAAAGAGGGAACAGCAGGTGGTATGATGGTTAAGGCACTGGACTCCTACATGGCCAACCAGGGTTTGAGTCCTGGACCTGGGGCCTTGAAAATCACACTGAGTGTGTGTGCATGTGTGTCCAAAATCCTGAGAGGAAGTGGAGGAGAAAGGATAGTGGTGTGGCCATCCCTCCTTGGGGAGATGATATCTCACTTTTCTCTCTCTCTCTCTCTGGTGAGCACACGTACCCTACTGGCAAAAAAAAAAAAAAAAGAAAAAGAAAAAAAAAGGATTACTCATCAAGATAAATGTATTATAACTCCAGAAAGACGTTCTCAGGAAAATGAATGAGTATCTCCCCCCAACTATTATTAATGGGTTAATGGGTCTCAAACTCTCGCAGCACACTTGGTGGCTGTGAGGGATTCTCCCAAGGGCCCTTTCAGCGGTGTCCCTTCCTGACCTAGTCGGTGAGGGCAGGGCACTTGTCATGGCTGGTGGCTGTCTGAAGGAGGAGGGGACGTCCTGTCTATGGAGCACCGTGTGTCACGCGTGCCAGCTCCCCTGGTCCGTACAGCTCCTCTCTGTGCCGACAGGCACAGTGCCCTGAGGAAAGTCACACAGCCACCCTCCTTCCCGATCCTCAGCTGGTTTCTGTTCAGCCTTTTATTCTCGGGACAGATTTTTCCTTAAGTAAGAATTTCTGGGTGGATCATAACCTTTGGGTCATGGCATTTTGTCATGAGTATTCTAGCTTCCATCCGTGTGGCATTTTCCATTTTAGAATAGCCTCTTCGATTATATAAATAGTATATGATCTCTTTTTTGGTAATTTTGAGGGGTAGCTTTCTAGTTGAAAATAATTATAGATTCATAGGCAACAGCAGAAATAGTATCGAGTGGCCTCATGACCCTTCACCCATATTCCCGAGATGGAACCGTGTCCATGCTGGGAAACTGATGCTGGTGCCATCTGTGTGTATACCTCTGTGTTATGCTCGCCCGGGGGAGATGCCTGGACGCACCCCACGGGCATTTCGCTTGTGGCATCCTTCACGGTCACAGTCACCCCTTCCCTCTCATCCCTGACCTCTGGCAGCTACTAATCTGCTCCACCCTTCCACAGTTTTGTCATATCTAGAATGTTCCATCAATGAACTCACACCATATGTAATCTTTTGTGACTAAATTTTTACTCAGCCCAGTGCCTGAGAGCCACCCAAGTTGTTGTGTCTATCAAAAGTTCCTTTTTATTGGGACCAGCAGTTCGCGTAATGGCTATGTTGCTGGACTCCCAATGTAGTCGACTGCTGTTCGAGTCCAGGACCCAGTGGCTTAAACCCACCCTGGGCGTGTATATGTGTGTGCCCAAGATCCTGAGAAGAGAATGGAGGAGAAGGAATTGTGGCGTGGCCATCCTCCCTGGGGGGTGATTTCTCGCTTTCTGTCTCTATCTTTCTGGAGAGCGCATACGCCCTATAGCAAAAACCTCTCCCCACGCCCCCCCCCCCCCAAAAAAAGAGAAGTTCCTTTTCATTGTTAAGGAATATTCCATAGGTGATTTAAAAAAAAAAAAAAAAAAAAAAACTTAGAAACATAGGAAATATACAGGAAAATATAGAAAAAAATAGCCCCAGCCCCCCAGATGGGAGTGGGGAGATCTCCTGGTTTCTCCTCACCCAGGTCAGGCCCTAGGTCTTGGCGACTCTCTCCAGACTCAGGGCAGACAGGACGGGGGGGAAGACCGAGCCTCTCCTGGGGGGGTCCAGCTGGCTGCTGCCGACTGTCTCTCCCCTTTCTCCCTTTCTCCTCACCCCGTGTGTCTCCATCTGTCTCTCTGAGTCAGTCTCTCCTTCTTCTGAAACCACAAAACACAGCTAAATGCGATTCCCATCGAGCGCAGAGTTTTGTGTCTGTGCTTTATTTTTCTGTCTGGTTGGTACGTGTTTTCAATTGCATAATTCCCCTCCTTCCTCATTTTCTCCCCAAGACTTTCTCCCACATAATACGAGCATTTGGGGGCCAGCTTTTGACAGTTCTGCTGTTGAATGCTGTGAAAAGTAGAGCGAGTGCCTCTTTCAGCTCCGCACCGCCAGGGAAGCGTGGCTAGCAAGTTCCCGGGGTTCCTGCCGAGCTTTGTCCCTCGGCCGGTCCCTTTACCAGCCCTCCCAAAGCCAGGCTCTGGCTTGAAAGAATTCAAAGAGCATTCTTTAGGCCAGCTCCAGACCTTCCACCCCATTAGCCACCGTGGCTTTGAGTCCAAACTCCCCCTCCACCGTGCACACTGAACGCCGTGCGACCCTGTTCACTCATTGATTCTTCCATTCACATACAACTAGGCGGTATAGCTTCTTGCTCCAACGACCGCTGCAGTTTTAAAATGGGGTTAGTAGAAAATAATTAAAATACTCAATGAGAAAAGAATGGTTAACTAAATCGGGACACGTCTTTAAGGGTCAGACACTATAAAGTCGTGGTTCGGAGAGTTTGCGGGGTGAAAAAATTACTCCCGATGCCTGTTCTGCTAGCACTCCGAGGCTGTAAAATACCAAGGCATGGAGAAATGGCTTGGAGAAAAGACACCAAAGAGTTAGCAGTTCTTATCTCTGGGCTGTGAGATTATAGATGACTTTTACAATTTTTCTTAATGTTTGCCATAAGCGTGTTTTATCTTCCTAGTCAGAAGCAAGTATACATTATTAAAACCGAATGAGCGCTGCTGGGTAACACGCCATGTCTACAGCAATCCGCGGTTGTAGGAGTTCGGCACCTCTGTCTTCTCACTACCCCAGGGCGCTTGTCCGAGAGCTCAGGCCCCCGCTGTGCCAGGCGGGTGCAAAGCTGGGCTCTGCATTGCAACGGAGTGGCTGCCCTGCCCCCCAGGCCATGTTTTCAAGTCCTGCTCGACATCCCCACAACTCTGCACCCATGCCCTGATGCAGTGTCCTCACCAGCCTCAAAGTAGACAGACGAGCCGTGTGCTCCCCCTGCACACCCAGCACACAGGGCAGACGTGCGCGTGACCCTGCCAGAGCTAGCATGGACGCTGGCCTTCCGGACGGTGTGTGTGGAACCCAGAGCTCCCTGGTTCCAGCCCAGTGTACTAGTCATCTCACAGAATTCTGGAAGCTTCAACACTGCCATCGATTCCTGCCTGATACAGGAGAACCAACGATCTGATTTGGCATATGGAAAGTTGCATAGAGTATGTGGGCTTTTTTTTTTGCAAAGGGAGTTTTGAGCCAGTTCTGAGTGTAAGCAGCAGTAAATAGCACGGCTCCCTCTGTCATGGCTCAGGGCCGAGCTCTGGAGCTGGTCTGCTTTCGTGCAAATCCCAGCTCTACCACCTCAGGTACGTTTCTTCCCTGCTCTGTGCCTCAGTTTCCTCATCGGAAAAATGGGGGCAAAAGTTCACCGACTTCATGGGATCATTGTGCGGATTACACAGATCCTGGGAGCAGGGCCTGCCTTGGAGCAGCTCACGGCAAATGTTAGCTATTATTTTATTATTCTGAGATGCATGGGAATGAGAAGGCAGGACGCTGGGGCGCTCCCAGGAAGCCCAGATGTAAACTCTGTGATGATTGCCAAATGAGGATTACCATTTAAAAGCCCTGCTTCAAACCTGTTCCTGAGTGAGGCGGGCATGAGAGCTGCAGGCCGCTGCACAGGGGAGATCGGGGGCCAGGCTGCTCGGAAGGGCTGCCCAGTGCTTGGAGACAGAGGCACAGTCATGAAGGACAGGAGCACCCCGCGGGCAGAGGGGAGTGTAGCTGGCTTCTTCAGAAATTGTGAACTAGGGCCAGCTGATGGCATAGCAATTGGGATGGCTGGATGCACATGGCCAACAGCGCAGTTCGAGTCCCAGACCTGGCAGCTTGAGAAGCACACCTGGAATATGAGTGTGTGCCCAGGGTCCCCGAAGGAGAAGGGTTTGGTGTGTCATGCCCCCTGGAGGGTACTTTCTCACTTTCCCTGTCTCTCAGTCTCTCTCCAGTGAGTGCACACACTCTCCATGGCAAATTTTAAAAATAAATGAAATAAATTTAAAAAAGAAATTGCGGAACTCCTGCTGGGGCAGGGGGTCCGTGGGTGAGGTTGGAACCAGGAGGACTTTTGAATTTGGAGCCGAGATGCCCATCCTTCCCAGATGCCCTCTTCTCACCTCCAGATAAGGCTCCGATCAGGAGAGGGCCTGCTCAGGGGCTTGTGCCTGGGGAGGACCAGGCTGCGGCTTGACTCCGGGTCCAAGCCGCCCGGGCCAGCTCTCTGCTCCCACCCTCACCAGGGCTGCAGGAGTCTCCGCTCCAGGGATGGGGGTGAAGGCTGGGCCTCAGAGGGGACACCTGGCTGCAAGGTGGAGGGAAACCCGGCCCCAGGTGTGCGGGAGACCCTGCTGCCGGGCAGCCGTGTGGAGAAAGAGCAGAAAGTAGGTCAGTCACGCGGGAGACGGGGCGTGAAATTAATGAGCGGGCGGGAGCCGGAGTAGTCACCTTCCAGGAGGGTGGGGAGGGAGGTGCAGTCCTGCGGGGGAGGTGGTGGGCGGAGGAGGGGCTAGAGCAGGTGGGGGGAGCAGGGCCGTGTCATTGCTGTGTTCTGTCCTTGTCCCCAGAGTGTGGGGAGATCAGTGAGCAGGACAGGGAAATGATGGGTGAGTGTAGGGGTTGAGACTGGCAGGAGAGGGGCTCCATGGAGGCAGGATCTGGTCTGTTTTCTTAACGCTGACCAATTCCTGCTGCCTGGGACCCGCCTGGGGCGTGATGGGTACGTCTGAAGAGATATGCACTTGGGGACAGCTCTGCCATGTTTGTCATCGTGTGACTCGGGGTGAGGTCTTGCTCTTTATTTGTACCATGGGCCCTTGGCCGAACTCAGTAACATTTAGAAGCTCACCCTCTCACAGAAAGAGAGGGTGCAAACAACTATAATACCATGTGCTAGGCACAGAAACGGGGTCTCAGTGGGGACCAGAGAAGGGAGAGTTCCGTGTACCCGGAGTAACACTGCTTCGAGGAGCTGATGACACAGGCGTCTGAAGGCTGAGTTCAGGCTTACCTTATGAGTTTCTTGGGTCTTTATAATTTTCTTAAGTCTTTCTGCCTTTATCGGCCCTCTGCCCCACCCTATTCACACCCATACTTGCAAAGGATCCGTGAGCTCCTAGGTGTAAGGACAGAGTAGTAAAAGGGGATTTCAGAGTCGTGGGAAATGGCAGTAAAGTAAGTTGGAATTAGAAGGAATGCAATGCGCCATCACCCTGGAGGGGGTGCCGTGGCTCTGTCTGTCTCTGGCAAGTACAAACATCCTATAGAGAAAATTTTAAAAATTAAATAAATTTTTAAAAAATTGTGGAACTCAATTGCAAGGTCTTTTTTTTTTTTTTTTTTTTGTGCATTTAAAAAAAAAATCTGTACAGTTTAAGGGACCAGCAGGTGGCGTGGTGGTTAAGGCGCTGGGTGCTCCTACATGGCTGACCATGGTTCGAGTCCTGGACCTGGTGGCTTGCTCTCTCACCTTGTGTGTGTGTGTGTGTGTGTGTGTGTATCTCTCTAGTCAAATTAAAAATGAATGAATAAGTAAAGTTAAATAAATAATTTTTAAAAATCTATACAGTTTTTTCATAATATGCATTTTCCGCAAACATTTTGAAGACCCCTCATATTACACATTAAAATGTTTTCTGGGGACAGACGATGGTGTCATGCAACCAGACCCACGTGGGAAGGTCCCGGGTCCAAGTCCTGGGGCTCCCGGTGTGCTCTGCACACGAGGCTGTGGCTGGATAGCCGTGAGGACCGTACGAGGGGGTAGCTCCTTGTCTCTTTCTGTCTCTGTCACTCTCTCTCATGGAAGAGAGAGATGGATACACTTTAATAGAAAACATTCTTTGGCTTAATTTTTTTTGTTCTGATTTTAGAATAAATTACATTTGTGTGTGTGTGTGTGGGGGGCCCTATAGTGTTGCAGGCCCGGGCAAGCAGGTGGCATGGAGGTTAAGGCAGCTGGACCCCACATGGCTGACTAAGTGGTTCAAGTCCCAGACCACACACTGGGCATATGTGCACGTGCCAGAATCCTAAGAGGAGATGGAAGAGACAGGATTATGGCATGATCACACCTCTGGGGGTGGTTTCTCACTTTGTCTCTCTTTGTGTCTCTCGCTAGCAAGTGCAGCACCCTGTAACACACACTCACACACACACAAAAAAAAAAAAAAAAAAAAAAAAAAGAAAGAAAGAAAGAAAAAGAAAAAGAAAAAGAAAGAAAAGGGTGGCAGGCCCAAGGCAGTGGCCTACTTTGACTCAGAGACAAGTGGGTCCAGGCTGAAAAGGAGTTTGGTTGACCAGCAAGAGGGGCAAGGTGCTTCTAGGGAGAGAGCTGCGTGTGCAGACACAGAGGTGCCAGGGAGTTCTGGGAAGTTCTAGGAAGTTCTGGGAAGAACACGTTGTGGACTGGCCCTGTGGCCTTATGGTTAAGGAGCTGGACCCCCAGCCAACTGCAGTTCAGATCCTGGTCTCAGGGCCTTTAGGAACATGTGCATGCCTCAACTCCAGAAGGTTGGAGGAGAAGGGATCGCAGTGTGACCATCCTCCATGGCAGGGGGTGGGGGCGGTAGGAGTGAGGGTGGTGCTTTTTCTCTCTCCCACCCTTTGTCTCTGATTCTGTTGAGTGCATGTATCCTCTGGCAATGAAATAAATTTTAAAAAATAGAGAGCCAATTGTCCTTGTGAGGTGAGACAGGGGGCATTTGAAGAGACTGACAGGGGAAGGACCAGAATTCTGGGAGGGGCACGTGGCCCTGCTGCCCTGTAATGTGCATCTGGGTGTTTAGCTGGGGGCTCTGGAACAGTGTAGAGGCTGCTAGTGGGAAGGGCAGGTTCCTGGGCCTCAGTTCCAGAAGCTTTGCCGGGAACAGTGATATGGACTTGCTAGAGTCTCCCCCAGCGTTAGAGACTCCCACAGTGGCCAGGACAAGGCTGGGGTTGGATAGGGATGCGTGGAGAAGCGAGAATCCTAGCAGGCTCCCTGTTACTCTCCACAGTGCAACTCCGAGTTCCTTTGAACTGGAGGGGGCTTCTAGAAACACTTCTCCAGAGAACTTCTGCATACTGGGTAGGGGTGGTTTGGTGAAAAGCTGTGGGCTTTGGTGAGAGACTGACCTGACTCAAGGATGTCACCTGCAATGCCCCTCCTTTGTGAGCCTCAGCTCCTTTGCTGATATGGCTCGTCCCTGAAGGCCATGCTGAGGGGCAGCGGGTTGTGAAAATGCTGGTACAGGTGTGAGCACAGAGGGGCCCCCATCGGGGAGGCGTGCATGTGATTTGTTCCACCAGCACTCAGCAGGGCGACAGTAAGGGGAGCTTGGGGACGTGCCAGCCACCGTTGCACACATGCCCTGCTCTCGAGCGGCTACTTCTTCCCATGAGTGTCTTCCTTGATGGCCTGTGGCTGATCAGGCCAGACCCTGCTCCTGGGTTGTCTCAGTTGGCCACACTCGATCCAGGCCACGACCAGCAGAGATTCTTCAGGAAGCTGATCACTTCAGACAGACCTTTGAATCTTGGGACCCTTCGCCAGTTGGAACCAGCCAACTTCAGCAGTGAGGCTTTTCCATGGTGGGGCAGCACCTTAGACAGATTCCCAGGACCCCAGGGAGCAGGTCAGGTATTAGGCCCTGGTTTACAGCGGTGGAAGGAAAGCGGGTGACTGAGCCAGGGCACACAGACAGTGAGCGGGGGACAGCGGGGTCCTGAACTCATTCATGTTGGTCCGATCGCAAGGCCCAGGGCGGCCTCTGAGTCAGGAGACGTGGTGCCCCAGATGAGGGTCCCTGCCTCCTGGGGATTCCTGAGCTCAGCTCCAGGCCCAGAGCCTGCTAGAAGGAGTGTGAGGCCTGCGGGGGTTAAATCATGGCCTCCTAATGTCAGGACAGACCTGGAGGTTTTCCAGCCTGGCCCACACTCGGCACTTACAGATGCCTTTATACTTGCAGGGTCGAGCCCAGGGTGTGCAGAGAAGACTGACGCTTCCTGCCTCTAGGGATCACGGTCTAGATCAAGGGTCCCCTCTCTTGGCCCCATTGACATTGGGACTGGGTAACTGGGGCGGGAGCAGGGCGGTCTGTGCATCGTCAGATGTTAGCAGCCTCTGGCCTCTGCCCGCTAGGTGCCAATTACACTCTGTCAGTCGTGACAAGCAAAGATGCCTCTGGACACTGCCAGCTATCCCCGGGGGTCAAGTTCCTCCTGGCTGAGAACCCTGCTCAGGGGGAGGGCCGCAGGCTCTCCAGACAGTGCACCGTGTGCTCCTCTGGAGGCGAGCCGGAAGGGAAGAGTGGGTGACAAAGGAGCGGCCTCAGGAGCTGGGTGTGGGGACAGGAGGGCCAGTTCCCCACGGAACTGGGATTCAGCCCCAAGGTCCCTGTGTCCTGCCCCAGAGCTTCCTTGCTGGACACCTTACTGCTTCCCTCCAAGTCTGCCCGCTGCCCCGGGCTCCCACAGCACAGCAGCTGGGCTCTGGGAGGTGGATGCATGCTCTGAGCAGCCTGGCTGTCCCTTCCCTGGCTTGGGCTCATGGCCTTACCCTCCAGAGCTGGTGCCCATCAGCTTTCGCACACAATGAGACAGGCTTGCCAGTCCTCTGGGAAAGCCCTCTGAGAGCTGACTGGGTGGCCACTTAAGGACTGTGCTTATGCTAAGAACAATACTTCAGCAAGTGCTTCAGTCTGAGTACTTCCAGGTCCCCCGCTCCAGGGAAGCCTGGCGAGGGAGCCAGACGGCGCTGCAGCTCCGAGCCTGGAGACTGGGTGCTCCTCGCTCTGCCCCTTCTCAGCCCTTCAGTCTGCACGGCCTCCGTGCCCTCATCTACGAAAAGCCACCCCTTCCCTGTCTCCTCACCCCCAGTGTCCTGGAGGTAATTTTTTTTTTAAAGTTTTGCTATAGGGTGCATGTGCTTACTGGAGAGAGACAGAGAGAGGGGAAGTGAGAAATCACCCCTCAGGGGGTTGGCCAGGCCATTCCTTCTCCTCTACTCTCCTGGGATCTGAGGCACGCAGGCACACATGCCCAGTATGGACTTGGACTGCCAAGTCAGCCATGCAGGATCCAGCCCCCTGAGCCACCACGTTGCCAGCTGGCCCATGGGGGTAACATTTAATATTTTGTAGGAAAAGATTTAAACATGGAAACGAATTGTACGTATGAAGTATTATCTGCATTTCTAAGAGGTGTTGGGGGTCAAATGGTGTGTTTTTTCCTCCTTTTTAAAATCATGGTTTCAGTAGTCATCCACACATTTAGCAAAGGTTTCTTGAGCTCTAGGATGGGAGAGACAGTAGACAGGAGATGCACAAATGATAATGGAGGGAAAAGCGGACGGTGCGGAGGGGGGTGTGGGAACTTCAGTAGGGCAGACCCCTCCGGAAGGGGACATTTGAGTGGAAACCAGGAGAGAGGGAGCAGACCGCTACTTCAGTGGGACAGTGAAGACCACGCCGGAGGTGTTTAGGAGCAGCAGGGCCAGTGACAGGTAGCGGGTGAGGGGCTGGGTGGTGGCGTAGTGGGAAGTGAGGTTGGAGGTCAGGGAAGTGTTAGCAAAGCGAGGGGAGGGGGGTTCCTAGTAGTTTTAATGCCACTGCGGGGACGCTGGCTCTTGTCCTGGGCTGGGAGGCAGTGGCAGGTTCTGAGCGGAGGAGGGACAGGATGCCTCGCGCTGGCTGCTGTGTGAAGCAGGGACAGACCACCACCAGCGAGAATCAGAGGTTTCTCATACTTTGTTGCCAATTAGTTCAGGGACTTCCTCCTGCAGGGAGCTGGGATGGCATGCCCGAGTCCTTGGTTGAGTCGGGACTTGGCCCTGGTCTCGCCGGCACCCAAGCCCCCCGTGTTCCTACAAGGCCACGCCACTGCCCCCAGCCAAATCCACTCTAGATGTTTACTGAAATAGACAAAGTTTTACCGCGATTTCAGATTGTCCTTGCCACCAAAGAGCGGGGGTGAAGGCTTGCTCATTTTGTAGGTGCTGCCCACTGGGCCGGAGACGCCCCTGAGTAGCGGACCGGAACGGAGGGCAAGGCTTGCTCGCACTGGGAGTCCAGAGCTCTGGACTGGACTCTGCCACATTGTTGCTGCTTGGCCTTCCCAGTTTCCCCATGCTCAAAATCCCCAATGTGCCCTTCCCAAGGTGACAGTGAGGACACAGCAGGCAGATAAGGGTCAGGAGAGCACTGACAGGAGGGGGAGCCCTGCACCCAACCTTCCCCCTCTACCGAGCTGCAGTGGGGGCCGACGGCCCCTAGGTGGTGTAGGTTTCCTAGGCTGAACCCCAGCAGCGCTGCCAGAGGAGGTCAGGAGGTTTGGGGGAGAATAAGGGGCAAGACGACACTGGAAATGAGCACAGTGAGAGTTTGAAGGAAGGAGCTGCAGCTGAGGATCCTCGCTGCTCCAACAAACGGACACTGCGGGGGTGAGTGGTGAAGGGCACCGGCCACTAGGCTGTCGCTCCTGCTGTTGAACTCGGGGCTGCAGCCCTCACCGTTGTGGGATAAAGGGCCAGGGTGTGGACAGCACACCACCCACTCTCTCTCATAGAAGAGGAAGCTGGAGGGTGGAGGAGAGGGCGCTGACCTGTCACCCTGGACGTCAGGGACACAGCCACTATCTGGTTGTCCCCTGCGCTGATTCAGTGCTCTCTGGCAAGACCTTGTGTTGAAAGCACGTGTAGCCATCTGCAGACTCAGGCCCACTTCTCCTGCCTGGGGCCCAGCCCCCTCTGCCTGGGCTCGCCCTCCTTCCTCTGCTCTCTGGGCTGGGGCAGAACAGTCACTGCTCCTCACATGAAGAGCTGGGTCGAGGCAGTGGACAAACGTGGGGCAGGGGCGGGAGGCCTGGGTGTGCACGAGCTCTGTCATCACCCCGGGCACATGGCTCTTCTCTCCCTGGCCTCCCGCTCCCTTAGCTGTAATGTAGGGTGGGAAAGAAGGAGGAGGAGGGGCGGGCTGCCAAGGTCACTTTCTAGCTTGGGCATTCTAAATCGCACTCGAAGCTCCCTTCTGTCCATCAGGGAGCAGGTGGGGGAGGTAAGGGTTTCAGTTCTCTCATTTAAAAAACATGGGGGAGTGGACCGGACGATGTGTCATCCTGGCTCTGACATACAGTGTGGCAAGGAGGAGAGGCAGGCACCACGGCCAGACTGGGCCCTTCCGAGCTGCCAACGCGTGATGACCTCCCGTCTCTGCAGGCGCAGACCTGCTTCCCTCAGTGGCCTCCAGAAGAGGCCACAGAATGTGGAACCGCAGGCGCCCCCACGAGCCTGGCCTCCTCCTGAGCTGGTTCTGGACTCCCAAGGAGGATCGCTCCCTCCCCCGGGGAGCTGAAACCCATCTGCACATCCCAAGGGTGTCTCTTCCTGGGCTCCATTACGATTACTAACCGTCTGCCTCCCTGGCCAGGAGAGCCTCTCAGCGACCTTGGGCTCTTTCCAAAATCAAATCCTCCTTCAAAGGAAGTAAGAGATTGGTCACCACTGAAGACACTCCGAGAACGACAGCTGGAGGGAAGGATCTGAGGGGAAAGGGGGAACACACCCACTTACTGTCAGCAAGCCAGGTTCTAGGCACCGTACAGCCCCTCTCCTGTATATTAACTCATTTAATCCCACCAACCACAACTGAGTGATAACCCCGTTTTTTTTTGTTTTGTTTTGTTTTTTTTGGGTTTTTTTTTGAGAGGTTTTTGCTATAGGGCACGTGCGCTCGCCAGTCAGACAGAAGAGACAGAGAGACAGAAAGACAGAAAGCGAGAAATCACCCCCCAGGGGGGATGGCCACGCCGCAATCCCTTCTCCTCTCGGGATCTTGGGCACGCACGCACACGCGCCCGGCGTGAGTTTTAAGCCACCGGGTCCGGGACGCGAACTGTGGTCGACTATGTGGGAGTCCAGCGACATAGCCATTACACTAACTGCTGGTCCCATAACCCTGTTTTGAGAGGAAGAACCGTGGAGTTACTCTTTCCCAGTTGCATGGCTGGGGAATGGAGGGGCTAGGGGAGGAGCCAGGTCTCTGACTCCACAGCCCCTCGTCCTGCTTGAACACACAGAGGCTGGGAGGGACAGCAGAACGGGGGTCAGGACGCCTGGCTCTGGCTCTAGCTTCGCAGCGGAAGGATTCTGTGACAGCCAACACTGGTAGCACTTGTAGTTTCAGCGCGCTAACCGTGCAGCATCTTTTGGGATTCTCAGGTCAGTCCATTGAAGAGATGAAGTCGAGGCTCACTCGGGTCTGGTGACTTGCCCCATAGTGCTTCCCTAGCAGCTGGACTGGCTTTGAACCAGGTCAAAGACCTGGGACTTTTGACCCCAGAATCCGTGCAGCTCCCAGATAAAGCTGATTCTCTGTGCAGCTCACAAATAAAGCAGATTCGTTGACAAGTTAAGCCTCTTCTCTTGGATTCATTTTTCCAGTCTGTGAAAATAAAGGGCTGGATTAGACCAGTAGACAGTCACTAGGTTCTCAGACCCTTTCATGTAAAGAAAGATACTGAGGGACCCTTAAGTCTGGCAACTTAAAATTTTGTCAAGTAAGAACATTAAAAAAGAAACAAAAACATAGAGAAAGGAGAAAAAGAAACATTTTTACCTTCAAAAAGCTAGGAGAATAGAATCTCAGTGTAGCAGAGAGGGGAAAAAAACTAGAATTCCTTTCAGGAATTACGGAGCTGTGTTTAGCATAACACCTTGATGAGCCATTGTGCTCTACCGAAGAGCTGCCTGGGCCTGGCTGCAGTGGGCCAGAGGAGAGAGGGAGCGAGGGTAGTTCTCTGCAAACAACTTGATTTGCGGCTACGGGACTTGGGAGACTGAGCAAGCTAGCCACAAAGAAGAGGCTGAAAGAAATAGTTCAGACACGGAGCAGGGGGTTAGAATCTCAGAGACGACTCATGAAAGTTCTCGAGCGGGAGGCAGAGAATGACCAAAGGACCCCAAGGAGAGGCACGTCTGGTGTTCGATTCCCGCAGGTGTCTGCTTTGCTGGTGTCCATCGGCCTGCGGATCCCAGCCTGCCGTCAAAGCGCCCTTGCACAGCGCAGCAGCTCGACCACGACGGCCTCGGCAGTCCCTTCCTGTGGTTAGCAATCACTGGGCTCTGGCCGACCTGAGTTTGAGGCCCAGCTCCACCACTTGGAAATTTCACGAGCTCTCCAAGCTTCTATTTCCTTCTCCGTGAAATGGATATAATATTCCCTACCTGGGAGGTTGAAATAAGTAGTGGGACTGTGGACTAGGCACAATACCTGGTGCTCGAGCCCTCAGTAAATAGCTACTTAGCAGCCTATTCATTAACCAGGTTATTAGGATAGTCACAATTTCCTACTGTGGCAGGCTCCGAGGAGGCTTTTGTTTGTTTTGTTTGGGTGGGGGTAGCTCTCCCCTGGCTGCTGTAAAATCCAGTGCAGGATCAAGCAGGAATATCATCTGGAAGGGGAGAGAGGTGAGCGGGGTATCGAATTTGTTAACCCCAACCTCAGCCCTTCTGGTTTTTCACAAGGCTGAGCGCCGGGTCGGAGAATCTGCTCCTTTGGAAATGACAGCATCTCCTTCCAGGGCTGAGCCCAGAGGGCAGGGCTCCTGCCAAGGACAGGCTGAGGCTGGGAGAGAGACACAGACAAGAGGAGGGGGAGAGAGGAGGTGGAGAGAGGAAGGAAGGAAAGGCCCTTCCAGGGACTGACAATCACTCACAGAGGCAGAGAGACTGTGTGCATGCTTGCACGCATGCATGAATATGTAATCACACGTGTACATCAGGTAGCAGGTACACGTGGTTTGTGTGTCGGGGGGTGACTGTAGGAATGAGTGTGCAAACCTGTCAACATACGAGCATCCCCATGCGTGACTCTGCGTGTGAGCAGTTGGCTGTGTGTGTGTGTGTGTGTGTGTGTGTGTCTGTGAGACAGAGAGAGAAAGAGAAGTCGTCGCACCTGGGCCTCAGGTAAGCGTGGGCACACGGGGCTGCAGTGGGGTTGACTGTGACTCTCTGAGTGGCAGCGAGAGGAGGCCTCTGCTCTGAGAGTACCTGGGCAGCACTGGGGTGTGGGATCTAAAAGGACGGACCTTCTGCGGCTTCCCTGCTCCCACCCAACCCCACCAGCTGACCATGGGCCCTTCCTAAACCACACCAGTGCCACTGCCTGCACCTCCTGCTGGCTGCTGGTGTCAACGCGGGGTGGGAAGGAGAAAGGGAGGGACGGGAGGAGGGGCGGAGTGACCAGACTCCTAGCCCCAACCCTCGGCGCTGCCAGGGAAACGTCCTCCTCCCACCCCCACCCCACCCCCCAATCACCGTGATTCCTGCTGTGAGGGAGAGAGGAACCCTCCGTTTCCATGGCAACGTAGCAGCCCTGCTTCTCAGCCTGAGCCCAGGCTCCTGAGCCATGGGAGGAGTGGGAAGAAAGCCCTTCCTCAGGCTTTTGAGCCCCCACCAGTGTCCTCACTTCTGGGCTTCCTGCCCACTCCCCGAAGACTCCCCATGCTCCCTGATGCTTGGGACCCTGCTGGGCGGACACCCACCTGCGCCTGTGTGCCCAGGTCTGCTCCCGGGGTCTGCGTTGTCCCTACAGGAAGGACAGGGTCTGAGCGTGAGCCCTGGAGGGTGGTGGGATGGGATGGGGTCGGGTTCTGGACTTGGCCCGTGAAATGGCCCCGATGCTGCTTCCTCTCAGAGCTCCCGTGAGGAGTCAGTCAAAGGGTGCCTGCGGGGGCGCTCTCTGCAGTCCTGGTCCTAGTCTGGGGTCAGCGTCTGCTGGGGAGGGGTAAACCGGCTGCCTCTTTGAAGGACAACCTTCCTCTGTGACTCCCTTCTTTTCTTCTCTTTTTGTAGATAGGGTCTCTCTGCTGCCCAGGGTTTCTCTGCGTTGTCGTGCCTCGAACTCGTGACCCTCGTGCCTCAGCCTCCAAAGTACAGAGCCCGGCCTCTGCAGCTCCAGTTCTGGTTCTGTCTGGTAGAAACGCACATGCAGGCTGGGGTGAAGCGGCAGTGGCACGACCAGATCCACGTGGAGAAGTCCTGCTCCTCACCCCGGAGTCTCTCTGAGCACGCACATGCCATGACGCGGGCTGGCTGAGACTGGGCCTGGGCTGCCACGGGACCCTGGGGTGTGTGTGTAGGGGTGCCTATCTCTCTTTCTCTCCATCTCTGTCTCTCTCACAAGGAAGAAATAAGTAAATCGACTTTTTTTAAAAAAGAAAGAAACACGTGCTCAGAATGGTGCCCACGGCCGGTGTGTTGCAGGGGCTAATAGCGAAAGTTGTCACCACCCAAGTCTGTCAGCAGAGGAGCAGTCACAGACCACGGGGACCCGTAGTCTCACAGCCTTGGAACAGGGCGTCTGCGTGTGCAGACGTGCTGCCGAGCGAGGGAGGCCAAGGCGAAGGCCAGGTCCCGTGGCCCCCCGCTGCGAAGCCTCGTTTGGAGTGCACGAGCAGATGTAGGTGTATACATGTGGGGGAGGGTTGCCAGGGTCAGGTCGGGCTGCTGCCAGTGTGCACTCTGAGCGCAAAGGGATTGGCAGAGGGGCAGTGAAGGGGACTCTGGCTTTTTGCTCTCTCTGTCTCCGATCTGTTCGCCTACAGAGCAGATATTATTACCGAGTGCTGTGTCAGTATTGTTAGTGTTGAGAGGAAACACAGGAAGCAATCAGAGAACAGGGCAAGGGAATGCAGAATCCAGTAGCAGAGAAGCTTGGAAGAGAGAGAGAAAGACAGGAGGACTTCCAGGAGGAAGAAGGTGAGCTGGATCTGAGAGTATGAGCAGAAGTCAGAGGCTTAAAGCACAGGGGCAGGGGCATGCTCAGCACAAGGGGAGGCTCAGGAGTGGGGAAGGGCACTGCAGAGAGGGGGCCTCTACTACAGAGAGGAGAAAGAGCAGAGGCCCTGGCCCTGCCTGACCAGGCTGATCTCTGTCTTGGCTGTGTCCTGAGGCCGCGCCCCTGGGTAAGTCACTCACACTGTCAGTGTCCTCCTCTGGAAGTGGGCACGGAGACACGTGTCTCGCTGGACTGCCGTGAAGGGCGTTTCACCTCAGCGTAGACGAAGCTGTATCGTGTCTAAACGAGGTGAGTTTATGCCGGGTTCTCCCAGGCGACCGTGAGGACAGAGCTGACTATTCTGTTTGCCAGCCCTCGGGAAACCCGGCCCAGCCCGGCCCAGCCTGGCCAGCCTCCTCGCACGCAGCCTGAGTGGCAGGAGGTAGGGGTTCCTCAGCAAGGGAGGAAGACGAGACCTAAAGATGGCTCAGACCTTGGTTTTCGGTCCACATTCTGCCAGTCGTGGGCGAGGCACCCCAAGGCTGTTATCCAATCTTCACAGGTACTTGATGAGATGAGTGATCCTATTTTCATGTGAGAAAACAAAGATTCAGAGAAAGGAACTCAGCCTTTCAGCAGCTCCTGAGACTGAGCAGTAATGGCAGACACCGTGTGGGTTCCCGAGTGCAAGACAAGTCCCTATCCCCTTGGACCTCACAGCCTGGGAGGGAGACAGACAATAAAAGTAGCGGATCTATGATAGGAGTATAATAGCAGGGCGTAATGAATATTATGCACAAAGCCAGGCTGATAAGGAAGTGGAGAGCACCAGCAAGTGGAGGGACAGGTCGCTCTGACTTTTGTGCAGGAAACAGGATGAAGTGATCGTGTGACCGTTCTGAGCAGTGACCACGGCCTGTGCAAAGGCCCTGGGGTGGGAGCATGCTCACTGTAATTAACGCAGCAAGAAGAGAGCTGGTGCGGCCTGAGAGTTGGTCAGATTGGAGAGAAGCAGGGGCCATGGCAGCATAGCGTAGGGGGCTTTGGAGGTCCTAGTGAAGACTCTGGATTAATCCTGTACAGATTGAGATGCCATTAGAGCAGTTTGACCGGGAAAGTGACATGATCTTTTATTTTGGTTTTCAAAAGATTGCTTTGTAGGGAGTAGGTGGGAGTGGAGGGGTTAATTGGGAAGCTACTGTACACGTCCAGGCGAGAAGAGCAAGACAGTTTGGCGCACAGTGGCAGCTGCGGAGGTGGCTAACAGCGGTCAGCTTTAAACCGCATTTCAAAATAGAACCAACAGGTTTCCTGTGGGGTCGAGAACAGCTACGAGATAGAGAGGAATAAGCGGGGACTCCACGACTCGGGGCCTGAGCAACTGGGTAAATGCTGGTGCTGTTTACTGGGGTGGGGAGGCAGGGGAGGAGCAGGTTTGGGGACTCGCAGGATTCCCTGTAGCTCTGACATGGCTTTAGCCGTCCAAGTGGAGATGTCAGGCAGGTATCTGGATGTCTGAGACGGGAGTTCAGGGGCGATGTCAGGCCTGACGCTGTCAATCGGGAAGCTGTCAGTGTCCAAACGTTGCTCAAAGCATGGGTAGGATGAGATCGCCCAGAGAGAGTAGAGAGACTCGAGATGAGGTCCCTGGGTGCTCAGCACTTGTGGGTGTGGGAGAGGAGGAGGACCCAGCAGAAACGCAGTCACCCAGGAAAGCTCTCCTCTTCATCTAGGGCAGTGGTTCTCAGTCCTGGTTAAAATACAGGTCACTGGGCCCAGTCCTAGTAGGTCTGGGCTAGGACCCAAGAATTGCATTTGTGATGAATCGCCAGGGCGCATGGCCTTCTGCTGCTGGCCCGGAGACCACGCTTACAGGACCACTGCGCTGGGGGAAGGAAGAATTGCCGCAAGAGCACAGACTTTGGAGCCAGGTAGAACTGGTTTCAAATCCAGGTTCTACTGCTCACTTTCTGTGTATTCCTGGCCGAGAAGGCATCTGTTACTGAGCCTCAGTGTCTATCTGTCAGATGGGGGTGATAACACTGTTCACCCGGAGTTGGCATGTTTTCAGCTTCTAGCATGGGGCCCCAGCAGCCTGGGGGTCAGGAAATGTTACTTCTGAGCCCCGGAGAAGCACTGGGTTGGGCAGGAGTGAGTGGGGTCTCCGCCCACTCGAAGGCTCCAGGGAGTCAGCTGGCACCACGGGAGGGCATCTGGGCAGACATATGTCCTTGTTTTGATCCTTTGCCTCTGGACTGCCTTGAGATCTGGGGCCCCTGGAAGAGACTGCGCTGCACAGCTGCCACATCCGGGCTCTGCCGGGCTCCAGGCCCCTCCCCGCCCACTCTCCCTCTCCTTCCACAGGTACAACCCTGCCCTGGTTTTCCTGGAGAGCTCCTCTTGGCCCTCGTCCCACCTGAATCCAGCAACCAGTGATCGGTTCCTCTTGATCCCTTCTTCCTTGTTCCTAGACTTTGTCACTCAGCTTCCCCTGAAAGGGAGTGTGGCCCGACAGCAAGGCCCTGTCCTGGAGTCAGGCGGATGAAGCACCGCAGCCAGGGCCAGGGCCAGGGCCAGCTGTCATCTCTGCTACTCAGTGAAAGGGGGGCTGGGGCCACGGCGCTGCCGCCTGAGGCTGAACGGGGACCAGCCCGCGTGCGAGAGGTGCCGATTTACAGTAGGTATACGACGCGTTCGCTTCTTTTCCTCCTCACCACCACTCTCTCCCCAGCTCATGCCAAAAGCCCCGTCCTTCTCCCAGGCTGCAGAGCCAGCCCAGGCTTGGAGTGCTGAGAGAAGAGAGGTGGCTGCCTCCCCCTCCCCGCTGTTGCTATTTAATGCCGTTAACAATGGATTCATTAACTGGGATTAATCTCATAGACCAGCTCTCTATCCCCTTGGCTATTAATCACTCACTTCATTAACAGGACAGCATTAGCCAACCTGGGAGCCAAGACATGGCGCCCATACCAAGTACCTGCGTCTGCACCTTGTCGTCCCCTCCCTGGCCTCTCCTCCGAGCCGTCCCCTGTCTGGGCGTCTGGCGCGGATTCTATCATAGTCAAGCAGACGTGTCTCTCCCTGTGTTTCCCACTGTGGCCTTGACTGCTTCCGACGCTTTCCGTGCGTCTGATTTTCTCCTTTTCCTTCCAATCTGGAGCCCAGCACGTAGTAGGTTCTTGTCACAGGGTGGCTGAACAAAGCTCTGAGAGATACCGGAGAGGAGACGCCAATTCCAGGAGGCTTGTTTTTAAAAATGGCCTATTCTGTTTACAAAGATAATATATGCTCACTATACAAAATTCAAACAACGCAAGAAAGAAAGACAAAAAAAAAAGTCCCTGAAATCCCTGCCATCTCAAGATAATAACCTTTAGCGTTTTGGTGAGCATCCCTCAGATCTTGAGTGATATATATATAATTTTACCTAAATGGGATCGTACTCTGCATGCTGTTTTGCAACCTGCTTTTCTACTCAACAATATGTTGTCGAAATCTTTCCATATCAGCGAGTATAAATATACATCATACTTTTTAATGGTTGCATAGCATTCTGTTTTATGGAAGTAACATAATTTAGTCAAGGCATCTCTTATTGATGAGCATTTATGTAGTTCCAATTTTTTCACTAATATATTTCGCACAGAGAAGAACATTCCTGTATATACATCTCTGTGTACTTGCCTAATTAACTCCTGCAGATTAATTCCCAGGAGTAGAATTTTTAGGACAAAGGGTTTACACGATTAGCATTTTGGTATAGAATAGCAGAGTCAACCTAGATGCCTGCGATGTAATAAAAGTTTCGCTATTTCTTAGCAGAGAGACTTCGGGCACATTACTTAAAATAATTTCAATGATTTAGAGTCCTCATCTGTAAAATGCAGATAACAATAGGACTGACTCTGTGACGTTACTGTTTGGATTAAAGAAGTTATTCCATGTGACATACTTAGAACAACGCCTAGGGCATGGTCAGGGCTGTATGTGTTAGCTACTACGAGGGGTCTGGAAACATCGAACCTGTTCCCATCTCTCCTTTTTCTTATATCATTGCCCATAATAGATTTAAAAAAAAATTGGGGGGCTGGCAAGTGGCATGGTGGTTAGGGATGCTGGACTCCCACATGGCCGACCACAGTTCGAGTTCCAGACCTGGTGGCTTGTTTTCTCACTTTCTCCCTCTCTCTCTGTCCCTCTCTGGTCAAATTAAAATAAATAAATAAAGTTAAATAAAATAACTCTTTAAAAAAAACTTTTGTGCATTCCATAAGCAAACTGATACCTCTTTTCCATTGCACGTCTTTGATCAGTATTGGGCTGGAACATACACTTAATTCTTTGTGGACATTCAAATTCATCCATGAGCTATCCAGTCATGTTTTTGCCCATTTTGTCTTTTAATTGTTTGTGGGGCTCCTTCGTGTGGTGGAGATAGTATCCCTAGTATTTGTCTACTCCATCCTGACTTTCAACCTTATTTATTTTTTGTCCTTCATAAGCACTTGATTTTTATGTGGCTAAATCTACCAGGCTCTTTCCTTTACAACTCCAGTATTTCATGTCATGCCTAGAGAGGCCTCTTTTCCTTTAAATAATACAGATATTCACACTTTGCTGTTTCACTTTTCACACTTTATGTTTTTATCCTGTCTAATTTATTTTTGTGTAACGAGTAAAGTATGATTTGAGCTTTATTGTTTTCCAAATGGTCTATCAGTTACCCCAACAATATTGGAGTTTTCTATCTTTTCCCCCAGTGAGGACCAGAGAGGGAACAAGAGCGAATAAATACTGCTACAAGACAAAGGGTGCCAGTAGGTCAAGAGAGCCATGGGCAGGGTTCCTGGGTCTGCTAGCAGCTAATCCCCAGAGCGATCCCTCCTCACTGTGGCTCTGCTCACCCTGAGTGGGCAGATGAGGCTGTGGGGTGGGGGCTGAGCCAGCCCCTGCATTATTGTCAGGCCAGCCCTGTTCCCAGATATCAGCAATTATGGGAAAAAAAATGTCCATCCTTCTAGCTTTGAAGTCAGCAGCGAGTTGCCTTGTAACTTCGGATCTTTGTCCTTGTAACTCTGCCCTGCCACTGCTTCGCCCGCTCACCCGGACGCTCCCCGCTACCACGTCAGTACACATGCAATCCTCCCTGTCTCCTGTCGTAGCAGCGAGCATCAGCCCCTGGGATGGCTGAGACACTGCCCCAGGAAGACAGCCCCAGAGTGCTGCGGCCCGTGCGTGTGTGTGTCTGCCGGAGACGCAGGGAGGAAAAGGCAGGGCGACCAGCGCTGTGACTTTAGGTTGCCTGTGCAGGAAGAAACCTGAAATCTCACCATGGGTGTCTGTGCCCAGTGCAGGGCTCTGGGACCCTCTTTGCCAGTTTATTGTAGGCCGCTTGGATTGGGCTGTGATCTAGGCCCAGAGCGGGATTTGTCCTGGCGCTCCTGGCCAACAGCTCAGCACAAGAGCTCCTGGAAGATGCAGGGTTAGGGAAGCATCTCTGTGGTCCACTCTGCAGTCTTGCTCTTTCCTGCGAGGCAGAGTCCTTATGTGACCTCCGGTCCTCCCTGTCATCTCCAGCTCATGGACACAACTTGGCTTGGGGGCCAGGAGGACAGGCACGGGCAAGCCCGGAGTCGGAGCCAGGCAACGTGCCAGGCTGGGCAGCCTTCCCGTGGGCACTGAAGGTGAATTATGGCACCAGGGATCATGGAGCGGGCACAAATCATGGCTGTCAGCAACAGGGAGAGGCAACCCCTGCCCTCTTCCCCCAGCAGGATTGATGACTCAGGTCCTGGGCCTGGGTGCGAGATGATTGGTGAATGTCGACATGGTCCCCATGGACTTTGCAATGTTTCATTTCCCCAGAATGCCCCCAGTGAGAAGCTTGCACCCAGGTCTGGGAACGCGCAAGTGTGTGCATGTGTTTGACGTCACGTGAGACTGACTGTGGCTATGGAGGAGGCTGAGCGCCTGTACAGTTCGGATTTTCTATGTGACTGGCCGGACCTCTGAATTTTGCATGACCTTTGTAGGAGTGTGCATTTTGTGTATGTGACTGAGCATGGCTGTTCGCCTGAATGCAGACCTGGTGGGGCTGTGGGGTCTGGGTTTTGTGTGTGGGTCTGCAGCAATGTGTGTGTGTGTGGCAGAAGGTCCTGGGGGTCTGGGTGGCTGATGTGGCTGCAAAGCAAGGGGAACGGGGAAGGAAAACAGGTTGAGAAGGGCAGTTTAGGGTGCGATGAGGCTGAGGTCTTGGGAGAATGTCAGAAGGAAACATCTAGAAAAGCAGGATGAGGCCCCAGGGAGAGCAAAGGGCAGGAGGGCTGCTGTCCAAGCACATTCACGTGTGCCGGGGGAGGTGGTGTTGAGCTGGAATGAGGCATGCGTGTGTGTCCGTGCACGTATGTGCACACACTCATCTCTGAAGGCTGGAAGGATACCTGCCAGGTTAATCACAGCTGGACACAGTTCAATGGGAACTTTCCAAGGGTGGCTAGAACAGTATATGAGTACCCAATGGTGAGAGTCAGGGAAACTCCTGGCCAAGGTGAACGTTCATGGGAATCCTAAGGAAAGGAGAATGCAGATGGCGGAAGGGAAAGCTCCTGTTGTAGGGGTGGAGGACAGGGATAGATTCTGCAGGGTTTTGATGACCCTGAGTTCCTCGAGGGCAGAGCTGTGATTTAGAGAGGCATTTCTAGTACCTAGCACAGAAGCAGGCCATCTTTGTTAAATCAACTTAAATTGAGTTGACTTAGAGTCAAAATCCAAACCACTAAAACTAGGGAGAGTCTATGTGATTTATTGAATGAGAGCTTTGAAGTCTCCAATAGAAGCTGGGTGAGGGCTGATGGGAGGAGAAAGGGCATGCCAGGTGTCTAAAGGGAGTGCCTACCCCTGCTCAACTCCTTCAACCTAGCAGGCCTGCCACTAGCCCATGCACCGATTTTTAGCCAGCTAGCTCTATACACACTTCCTCTGTAACCTGCCTCCCAAGCTCTGCATCCTAAAGCCATCATCCTGCAGTCCCCTTCCTCATCACTTCCTGATCTTGACTCAGTGTCCTGGTCACAACCTTGCAGGCTCATTGTGTGCAAGAGCTTCCGTCTAATCTTTTCTAAGTAAGCCGGCAGGCCAAAGTGGACTGGGAGGCTGGGGCAGCCCAGAGAACACCCAGGGCTTGGGCAGAGCTTGTTTATCCCATTAAAAGGACTTGGACGGCCCACACAAAGGGCACACATTGTATCTGAGGGATCTGAGTTCTGAGACTCGATAGAGAATTGAAAACTAGATTGCTGGAGGATAGAGGGAAACGGGGCATTGGGACCATAACCAGAGCACCAGGAAGGTTCTGGCAAGTGAGCAGAGAGTTTCAGAACCTCAGTCTGTGGTCTGCGCATCTACAGTAGACCAAGCTCAGCCTCAGAGGGTCAGATGGTGAACAGGAGGAGCCAGGACCAGAAGAAAAGCATGCTTTGGGGTGCCAGCAATAGAACATGTCCGACTCAGTAGCCTTAAATAATAAAACAAACAAAGAAGCAAAACCAAAATGTATCATCTCACAGAACAGGAACTCTCCAGAGAGGGAAGATGAGCCCCTTGACCATGGCTCAGTGATGTCATCAGAAGCCAGGTTCTTTGTGTCTTTTGCTGCTACTGCACAAAAATGTTGACTGTCCTCAAGATAGCACTCCTCGTGGTCACAAAAGGGCTGCCTCCAGATCCAGACATCCCATTCAGACACCATAATGTCTAGTAGAAAAAAAGAAACTTTTCTTTTGAGTGTCTCTGATTGAGAAGCCTTTCCCAGAAGTCCCTCATTAGATTCCTCCTCTGTGTCTGTGCATAAGCCAATCACTGACAAGGGGACCGGGGCCACCAATTACTGACCCATGCCAGGCAGGACCTTTCCCCTTGGACTGGGGCTTGGGCTGGGGCCAGCGGCTCTGAAGTGGCGGTCTCACTCAGGAAGAAGTCCTAAACACGAGCAGACTCCTACGAGGAGCAAGGAGCTCAATACACGGCAGGCAATGGATTACCTCCGTGCCACCAGGCTTCTGCCGGTGCCAGAGGGCTGTGGGGGCAAGAGGTTGCACTGGGAGGGCGGATGAGGGTCCAGTCATTCGTGCTAAGATCTTGTGTCTAAGTGAATCAGCAGACAGGACAGGTCGAGCTAACCCGAAACGCCTCGCCAGTCTGCCCTGACACCTCCCATACCTGCCTCAAGACCAAACACCTCATAAGGCCTACAAAACCCTGTGTGATGTTATCTCTGCTTTTTAAAGCCTCGCCTGGAGTTCCTTTCTACTCCCTACATATACAGTGCTCAGAGCCTCAGGGCCTTTGCACCTGATTCTTTCCCTCAAATGTTCCACTTTCATTCCCCTACTTGCTTCGTCTCCCTCTGCAATGCATTCCCATAGCTTTCCATGAATCTCTGGTGTCTTTAGGGAGTTATTCTTGCTTGGTGTCTGTATACCGTGCTAGACTACGGGCTCCTCGAACACGCCTATCATGTCGTACACGCTGCGTCTTCGCTGGCATACAGCAGGCATTTGCTAAATATTCATGGGCTGTGTGAATGAGTGAATCCCTGCAGTTAGGGACAGGCTTGGTCCTAAGCTTCGGGCAGGGCTGCGGGGTGGTGATTGCTGATGAGCCTGGTCCACTGGAAGCCCGTATTGTTTTCTGAACACGGAAATGTCATGGCCACTATGGGCTCAGGGCCATCAGGATGCCTGTGTGCACGGGAGGGTAAGGGGCCAGCCAGGCCTTTGCTCGTCATCCAGGCTCTAGGCCCCAGCCAGGGAGTCAGTAACAACATTACGAAGACAAGGAGGGTTGGAGAGGTGAGTGTTAGGAGCAACAGCATGGAGGGCCCGTGCCAGAGTCTGATGCAAGAGGAGAAGGGTGACAGTGTCTGCCTCCCAGGGTCAACAGGAAGAGCCCCCGAGATGAGGTGTGTAAAGGTCTCGGTCTGATGTCAGTGTACGCACAGTAAACCGTGATCCTTGGCTTATCTTTACCAGGGTTTTACACTGCGCTCCCTATGACTCAGCCTTCGGAGACTCTGTTTCTTCTCCTAGTTGAATGGGAGTAGCAGTGCCTCCTTCACCCAGCTGATATGAGGGTCAAATAACATATTTTAGGGTGCGTTAAAAACTGTGAAGGACAGTGAACATGGGAGAATCACTGTTCTTATTATTCTGTTAGAGTTGGGCTCCTTCCTGGGCCTGGCATCTGCTTTGACTTTCCCAGTTCCTGTTTCTTGCCAGTCTCCGTTTTCTTGTAGCCACCCACGATCCTGGCACTGACAGCGTAAGGATGGGGCGTTTGAATGTGGGAGGGAGAGGAGGAACGTGACAACCGCCAGCAGCCCTGCCTCTCATTCCCGGCCTCCAGGGTGCCCCAGCGCCTATGGAAGGCTATCGATTCCAAACCTGGGCATCGTCTGTGTTCCCGTCTGCTGCTGTTGTACTACAAACCACTCCAAAAATGTGGCTGACAGCAGGAAATCACTGTGACTCCGAGTTCTAGGGGTTGACTCCAATGGGTAATTCTACCTCGTGGACTCTGGTAGGGTTGTCCTCAGAGGGTGGCTGGGGCTGGAGTCATCTGAAGGCTCAACTGGACAGGATATTCAGAGGCTCCATTCACTCGGTGTCTGCTGGCAGGGTCAGCAGGGCTAGAGCAGTAGGGGACTGGCTGAGTCTCTCTCTCTCTCTTTCTTTCTCTCTCCCCACGACACACACACACACACACACACACACACACACACACACAGCTGATTTACATGGCTACCTTGGGTTTTCTCACAGCATAGCAGTTTTGACATCACCGGACTGTTTACAAGGCCGAGGGCTTCTCCCAGAGGGAGCGTTCCAAAGGACCATCATGGGAGCTTTATGGTGTCTCCTGACCTATCCTCAGAAGGCTTGAGGCGTCACTTCTGCTGCTTTCTTGGTTACACGAGTCAGCCCTGATTCGCTGTGGGAGCGGACCACACCAGGGCACGGGTACTGTGAGGCCTGGCTCACTGGGAGCCATCTTTGGAGACTAGGTAGCAAGTTCTAGGCTGGTGCTGGGATCTGCTCCCTGGGGGCCTCTCAAAGGTCGGGGTTTGGGAGGTGACGAAGAAGGCAGTGACAAAGGGCAGTCAGGATTCCTGGCCTCCGAATTTATATGCCATTTATTTATTGTTTATTAACTATTTAATATTTTGGTGTTTTACAAAGAATTTTTACATAAACTAGAATTTCTGAGGCTTGGCCCAGCCGGTGGCATGGTGGGTAAGGGCAACCAGACCCCACAGGGCTGACTGCACGGTTTGAGCTCTGGACCCAGCAGCTTGAAAACACGCCAGGTGCATGTGTGTGTCTCCATCCCCAGAATCCCACAAGGAGAATGGAGGGTAAGAGATTGCAGCTTGGCCATCCCCCCAGGAGATGCGGTCTCGCTCTTTCTCTCTCCGTCTCCGTCTCTCTCTGTTGAGTGCACATGCCTTAATAGCAACTAAATGAACAAACAAAACCCAAAAATCCCCGGACTCACTTTGCCAAAGAAGAAATGTGGATGGTAAATACGCATATGGAAATAAGCTCAACAGCATTCACCATTAGAGAAATGCAAAAGAAGACCTCAGTGAGATATTTACCACACACCGGTGAGAACACCAATTTTTAAAAGGCTGATGAGGAAAACCGCTGGCGGGAACGCAGGATGGGCAGCTGCTTCGGAAAACAGTCTGGCGGTTTCTTGTGACGTTAGGCACACAATGTCATCTAGCAGCGCTTCTCTCAGGTATTTAGAAAAGTGAGATGTCCTTCAGGGAAACCTGTGCACAGATGTCCCAGGCAGTCTCACATGTCGTAGTCCCAAACTGGAGCAGACAAGCCAACCCAGATGTTCATCAACTGGTGGTTGAATAAACTAATCGTGGTGCCTCCATACAATGGAATATTTCTCAACAAGAAGACAGCAAGGGGACCAGCAGTTGGCCATGTCTCTGGACAACTACGTAGTTGACCGCGGTTTGAGTCCCCAACCCGGTGGCTTAAACTCACGCCAGGCTTGTGTGCGTGCGTGCCTAAGATCCCAAGAGGAGAATGGAAGAGAAGGGATTGCGGCGTGGCCATCCCCCCTGGGGGGTGACTTCTTGGGCCGGCAGGTGGTGTGGTGGCTAAGGACACTGGATTCCCATATGGCCAACTTAGTTCAAGTTCCAGACCTGGTGGCTTGCTTTCTCCCTCTCCCTTTCTCTGTATCTCTCTCTCTCTCATCAAATTAAATTATAATAAGTGGAATTAAGATAAATAAATAATTGTTTAAAAAAAAATAAAGAGGGCAGCAAGGGGCCAGCCAGTGGCCTGGTGGCTAAGGCTGCTAGATCCCATGTGGCTGACTATATAGTTTGAGTCTCAGACCTGGTGGCTTGAAAAACACATTGGGCATATGTGCATGCATGCCCCAAATCCCAAGAGGAGAATGGAGGAGAAAGGATTGTGGTGTGGTCATTCCTCTGGGGGTACTTACTCACTGCGCTCTCTGGCAAGCACACATGCTCTATAGAAACAAAAAAAAAAAAAAAAAGAAAAGAAAGAAAGAACTGGTGATCCACACACCTGCATGGGTGAATCGCAAAAGCATTATGCTGAGGAAAAGAAACCAGCCATGGGGGCTGGACACTGTCGGAGTCCCTTACGCCCATCTCTGGAAGGCAGGAGTCACAGGAGTGGATCAGCGGCTGCAGGAGTGGGTGGTGGAGGACGGGCTTGAGTTCAGAGGGCACAGAGGAACTTCAGGGGATGATGGCGATGCTCTGTGACTAGATTATGGTGGTGGTTTCACGACTGTACACATTCATCAAAATGTGACAAACTGTCTACTCACAAGGTGAGTTTTCCTGAATAGAACTCAAACACATAGTCCCAAGGCTAACAGAGTTTGGAAACCTGGAGACTCCTCTCTCCCACACACCCCCTTAGACCTAACCCTTCGCCAAACCCTTCCCAGGCCTGTTTCCAACTCCAATGCACCCGAGCATTACACACACACACACACACAGTCCTGCCCTCACTCCCCTCCCCTACCTCAGCCTTCACACACCCTGTTCCTTCTTCATGGACTCTTCCCTACTCCCTACTCACTGCCTGGATAACTCTTTATTTATTTATTTATTTTTAAAGAGATTTTTGTTACAGGTCATGTGCACTTGCCAGAGAGACAGAGAGAGTCAGAGAGAGACAGAGAGACAGAAAGTGAGAAATCACCCTGCGGGGGGTGGGGGTAGCCAAGCCGCAATCCTTTCTCCTCCAGTCTCCTCTTGAGATTTTGGGCATACATGCACACGCATCTAGCATGAGTTTTAAGCCACTGGGTCCGGGACTTGGACCACAGTTGACTACGTGGGAGTCCAGCGACGTAACCATTATGCCATCTACTGGTCCCGAATAACTCTTACTTGTCCTTCAGACTTCAGTCAACTCACTTACCCAAAGAAGGTTTTTCCCTCCCACAATCTAAATCAGATATCCCTTTTTACCTGCAGATAATACACTTCCTTTTCCTTCTTGACAAGAAGGTAAACTCTGTGTGGACAGGGACAATGTTTGACTCCTCCTCGACACACAAGTAGCACTCAGTTTGTTTCATGAATTAATAAACGCGTGACGGTGTCCACACCTTCCTCTGTACAGTTCTGCATTGCATGAATTTGCCCACAAGCGTGCATTACTTTTTAATATTTTGCTCCTTTTTAAGCTACTTGTTAAAAATAGAAATAATTCAAACATGCACAGAGGACTGGCTCCGTGTGCAGCAGCAATGCACCACTCAAAAGAAGCCGGATTCCACATGACAGCTTCAGTTCGAATCCCCAGACTGGTCAGCCTGAAGCATACTGGGCACACATGTGAGTGCCCAAGCTCCAACAGGCTGGAAGACTGGAAGGAGGAGGAGGAGGAGGAGGAGGAGGAGGAGGAGGAGGAGGAGGAGGATCGTGGCAAGACCAGACCCTGGGGAGGCTGCTAGTCTCTCCCTCTTTCACATACACATACTCTCACATGCCTGTGCATGCACTCTATTATGAATAAGAATACGGAAGTTCACATAGTCAGTGATGAAAGTCTTTCATGCATAGTTTTCTCAATATTTTATATACTTACTTATTTTTATTGCCAGATGGCATATATGAGAGAAAGAAAAAGCAAGCATCCCATAGTAGGTCAAGGTCACGCTGCAATTCCTTCTCCTCTATTTCACCATCCTGTCCAGACCTTGGGTATGCCCATGCACATGCCCAGTGTTGAGATTTCAAGTCTGGAATTCTAACATGTGCTCCCTTAAACAGCCACGAGGCTGGCTGGGGAGTGTTTAAAAGGCAAGAATAAGGTTCTGCTGTCCCTGTTGCTTCATAGCAATCTCACTCTTTTTAAATACCCGCGTAATGTTCTAGAGTATGATGATACCATTTTAAGCATTATTTAATCATTAATGGGCATTTTAGGACTCTCCAGTACCCTAGCCAATGTCTCAATATTCCCTACTCAAAATACTGCATTATACTGTAGCACGTATTGTGTGAGTATTGCTGAAGAATGGATTCCTGGGACCAGCAGGTGGCACGGTGGTTAAGGTGCTGGACACTCCCACATAACCAACCACGGTTCGAGTCCTGGACCAGGTGGCTTGCTTTCTCACTTTCCCTCCCTCTCTCTCTCTCTGGTCAAATAATATTAAATGAGTGAATAAATAAATTAAAATTTAAAATTTAAAAAAAGAACAAATTCCTAGAAAATTAAGTTGTGGGCCAGCAAGTGGAATGGAAGTTAACGTGGCTGAATTCCACATGGTTGACTACATGGTTTGAATCCCGGACTCAGCAGCTTGAAAAACACATGAGGTGCATGGGCATGCGTACCCAAAATCCTGAAAGGAGAATGGAGGAAAAGGGATTGTGGTGTGGCCATCCTCCCTGACTAGTGATTTCTCACTTCTCCTCTCTTCGTATCTGTCTCACTCTCTCTGTCTCTCTCTGGTGAGTGCATGTGCCCTATAGCAAAAATTGAAAAAAAGAAAAGAAAAAAGAAAATTGAGTTGTTGAAAAAGAAGGTATGTGCCTTGTAGATGTACTCCAAAGAGATGTGAAAATACCTATCGTCATGCTGGGTATTCGATAGCCCCTTATCAGCTCTGGGTATCATCAACCTTGCCAGGTTTCACCACTCAGGTTAAAATGCTGTCCTATCATTTTCATGTATAGTCCCTGTATTAGTACTGGGGTTGTACGTATTCGCACATGAGTATTAGCTATTTGTATGTCTTATACTGTGGATTCCTGGTTATGTCCTTTGCTGTTCTTCTGTTTTTGCCTTATTGATTTGTAGGAACTCCTTGTGTATGTATGATATGGAAGTAATAGATTTGAAAGTTATAAATAACTTTTGGGGGTGATGGATATGTTCATTCTTGATTGTGGTGATGGTTTCACAGGTGTATACTTATGTCAAAACTCATCAAATTTTACGCTTTAAATATGTGCAGTTTATTGTATGTCAATCATACTTCAATAAAGCTGTTTAAAAAGGAAAGTTACATAATTTATAACATAAATATTTTCTCCTGGTTGTCCATTTCCTTAAATCTTATTGGCTTTTTTTTTTTCTCGAGTAGAAAGTTTATAGTTACATGTCAATTATTTATGTTCTCTTCTGAAGTGATCTTAGCTGTGTGACTGCGGTGAGTTACCTCTGCACTCTGAGCCTTAGTTAGTGCCTTGAACTAATACACATTAAAAGCTCTTAGAATGCTGACCACCACAGGACACTGTGCAGTAAATAGGAATGATTAACCCTGTTTGTGATCTTATACTTTATTTAGGAAACTCTCTCTATACGAATAATTTAAGAATATTTTTCTTTGTATTTTTTCTAGTAATTTTATATTTTCTTTTTTCCTTTACTCAGAGAGAGAAAGGAAGAGAGAGAGAGAGAGAGAGAGAGAAGCATCTTTGACAGGATCTCATGTCATGATTCTCCTGCCCCCAGTCTCACAGCCAAGATCATTGGTGTGTGCTACTGTGGTGTGTTTAGGTCAGTCCCAAACCAAACCAGGCCTCTCCTGTGGCTTCCGGCCTCCCAAGCAGTGGTGCTGTCTATACCGCTGCAGCAGGGCCCAATTACACAGTTTTTAATGTTTAGTCTTTTAGTATATTTAAAAGTTACTTGTGGGGGCTCAGCAGATAGCATAATGGTCATGTCACTGGACTCCCATGTAGTCAACTGCAGTTCGAGTCCCGGACCGGGGGGCTTAAAACTCATGCCAGGTGCATGTGTGTGCATACCCAAAATCTCGAGGAGACTAGAGGAGAAGGGATTGCAGTGTGGTCACATCCCCCTGGGGGGTGATTTCTTGCTTCTGTCTCTCTGTCTCTCTGTCTCTCTCTGTCTGTCTAGTGAGAGCACATACCCTAAAGTAGAACTCTTTCTCTAAAAAAAAAAAAAGGTACTCGTGTGGATGGTGTGAGGTGGTGATAACATTTTACTGTTTTCCCAGTGTATAGACAATTATTTCAATACTGTTTATGGCATAGTCCATCCTTTCTGCACTGATTTAAAATTTCTTATTTCAATAGTAAAAGCCTATGTACAAATAGAGTATTTCCTAACCCTTACTGGGCCCTGTACTCACTATACCCCTCTGCTAATACTTCCTACTGGTAGATTTAATAGCTTTCTCCAATTCTAAATCTGTCATAATTCTTGGTGATTTCAACATTTAAATATTGATAGATCATTTTTATGATACCTTGCTGCTGTGGGTTGAATGTTTGTGTCCCTTCCAAAATTCATGGGTTGAAACCTAATTCTGAATGTGATAGTGTGGGAGGTGGGGGCTTTAACCGGTAATTAAGTCCCATGAGGGTGGATCGCTAATGAATAGATGAATGCCATTATAAAAAAGGTTTGCAGAAGTGGGTTCACTCTCTCTCTCTCACCCTCTTGTCTTCCTCCATGTAATGACACAAGAAGAAAGCCCTTTCTAGATGCCGGCACCTCGTTCGTGGTCTTCCTGGCCTCCAGGCATGTGAGCCAACAAATTTCTCTTCATTATAAATTACCCATTCTTGGGGACCAGTAGATGGCATAATGGTTATGTTGCTGGACTCCCACGTAGTTGACCACGGTGGCTTAAAACTCATGCCAGGTGCGTATGTGTGTGTGCTCAAAATCCCAAGAGGAGAATGGAGGAGAAGGACTTGTGCCATGGCTATCCCCTCTGGGGGGTTATATCTCACTTTCTGGCTCTCCAGTAGTACATGTGCCCTATAGTATAAATCTCTCTAAAAAAACTAAACAGTATCCTGTTATGACAGAATTCTGTTGTAACAAAGCAAACTACAAACTTGATGTCTCAATTCCTTGACTTCCTCTTCCACTGCAATCAGTGCCATCTTCCACTGGCCTCCTCAGCTGCTCAGAGCCATGGCCAGTAGCTCTGACACCTTTATAACTTCAAAGGAAGCAATTCACCTTTCAAGTCGCTCCCCCACCACACACTCACCTTTCCAGTTCATTCCTCTTCGTCTTCTACCCTGACAATTCTTCAACCCACCAGGACCTAAAATATAGTGACCCTTCAATATTCTCCCTGCTCTTATTTTCCGTACTACACAGTTTAGATTCCACAGTTCATCATCAGAACTCCCTTCATGACTGCGTTCTTCATCCACTTCATCACACTTTCTTGGGCAATGGTCAACCTTGATAAACTCCAGTTGTCCGTGAGGTCCCTGTTTTTTTCTGTGCAACTAAATGAGCCTGGAGCAAACCCCAAGATAGGCTGACCAGTCTTATCTTAATTTCATGACTCTTAAGCTTGAGTGGACAG
Source organism: Tupaia tana (assembly GCA_026018925.1). Classification (NCBI taxonomy): domain Eukaryota; kingdom Metazoa; phylum Chordata; class Mammalia; order Scandentia; family Tupaiidae; genus Tupaia; species Tupaia tana. The sequence goes on along the minus strand of JAKSZU010000004.1, from coordinate 3,016,284 downwards.
TTAATGCTGCAGGTGGAGGTGAAAGTCCCTAATCCCTTTATTCTTCTACTCTACTGAACATCTTCTCATCTCTCCTCAGAAAGACTTGAACAACCACTTCCAAAAAACACAAAAAAACAAAAACAAGAAAAACCCCACGTAGTTATTAAATGTTTGAAAATATGCTCAATCTCATTGGTGGTCAAGGAAATAAAAAATAAAACCACAGTAGAGTACATGGCACACCTTCAGAATTGGCTGAACTTTAAATAAAGGTCTATATCAGGGAAACAACTGGATCACCCTGCTGGCGGGAGTGTTAACTGATACAACACTTTGGAAAACTACTTGGCAATACCTACTAAAGCTGAACATACACATATCCTGTGATTCAGCAACGTGTGGAATTGCTGAGTCACAGGACAAGTGGAAGGGCATACTCTACGTCAGTGAAAAGGAGTGGACTGTTGCTATATTCAGCTCACAAGGTTGAGCAAAAGAAGTCATTGGGTGATTCTACTATATAAGTTTCAAGAACAGACAAAATTAATTTATTGGTAGAATAGTGGTTATTTTGGAGGAGGAAGGAGTGGGTTGTGACTGAAAACTGGTATGGGAGCCCAAGGATGTTGGTAACATTCTCTTTCTTGATCTAGGTAGTGGTTACATTGGTATTTGAACTTGTGAACACTTACTGAGTTATACACTCATGATGTAGTGTCCTTTCTATATATGCAATACTTTAACAAAAAGTTATTATATGTGTGTGCATGAGCATATATATTTATGTGTGAGAATATATATATTTGCTATAGGGTATGTGCACTCACTGGAGAGAAAGAGACAGAAAGAGAAAGAAGGAGAATCAGAAAGCATCCCAAGGGGATGGCCATGCTGCAATCCCTTCTCTATTCTCTCAGGATTCTGGGCATGCATGCACATGCATCTAGTGTGTTTTTCAAGCCTCTGGGTCAGGGACTTGAACTGTGCAGTTAGTCATGTAGAATCCAATCACCTTAACCATCACACCACTGGCTGGCCCATTGTGTGTGCGTGTGTGTGTGTATTCCTTTCTTGAATCTACTTTCCAGCTATCTTATATTTTTCTCATTCACTTTATAGCCAAACTCAAAACATTATTTATGTTCATAGTCTCCAAGTTTTAAAACTCTAGCATTCTCCTGAAATAGCTTCTGTTAGCTCACCAATGACCTTTGCATACCTAACCCAATGGTCTATCTCCAATCTTACTGTACGTGACCTGTCAGCAGAATTGAACACGTCTGACCTCCTCTTAGTCACATCTCTTCACTCGACCTCCAGGACCCCACCTTCTGGTTCTCCTCCTACCTCTCTAGACACTCTTAGACCCTTTTGCTGGTCCCTCCTCAGTTCCCTGGCCTCTGACCATTGGTTTACTCTGGGGTTCAGTCTGTGACCCTCTGAGAAGTCACTCCATCAGTGCCCATCAGTGATCATGGAGTTTCTACTAGTATGCTGAAAACTCCCAAATTTCTACCTGCGTCTCAGCTCTCGTTTCTGAGAGGCCTCAAATATCCAGCTACCAACTTGATACATTCACTTGGGTGTTTAACAGGCATCTCAAACTTACCATGTCCCCAAATAAACCTGTTGTCTCCCCGTCCCCTCAAATCTGCACCTCCTCACTGAGTGATTACTCTGTTTTCCAGGGGCTCGGGTCTAATACCTTGCAGTAATCTTTGACTCCTCTTTCTCTGACTCCCCACATCCGATCTATAAGCAAATTATTTGTCTCTGTCACTTCTCCAAAAGCTATTACTTCAGGGCAAGCCACCTTCATTTTTCACCTGGATAATTACACTAGCCCCTAACAGGTCTCCCCATTTCTGTCCTTACTCCTTTCAGTCAGAATCCAGCTAGGCGCACAGAAACCTTCCCACCGAGGAGTGGAGTACTGGGAATGGCCCTGCAGGTAACAGAATAGCTGAGAAGTCACACCGGGATGGGGAGGAGCCCAGCGATGACCAACAGCAGGAAGCCATAGTGGGTCCTAGTCTGCAGACAAGTCAGGGAAAGGTGGTGTTATCTACACTCCGAGTTGCTCTGGAAGAAGCTGGAGCCAAGGCAGACCTGTTTGGTAGGAGCTTGAGGCACAGAGATGAGCCCAGTGATGCCTCCTGAACTACAGAGAGGAGGGAGAGGAGCCAGCTACTCTCTTATTCCAGGTCTCTAATCACCGGCCTCTCATTGGCTGGATCCTGTCACAAGGCAACTGACATAGGACCCCTGGGACCAGGCAGTAGGGTCACTTCCCAGCCATAGAGAGCAGAGCAGGGTGAGAAGTGGATCTGAACAAAGTTGCCAAGGACTACCATACGACCCCTGCCCCTAGACTATTCTTCCTTGGGAAGATCTTGTGGAGACTAAAACATGCAATTTGAGGACCCTTTATTAAAAAATTTTAAATGTTAAATTGGGTGTGAAAATAAATATTTATGTAGGATGAAAAGAGAAACCACAGCAAATTACAAAAATTTAAAAAGGAGATAATACTACAAACATCTGATGCAATCCAGAAAAATCACTATCTTTTTTTATTAATTAATTGCCTGGTGTATTGCTATATTATTTTTCACTTGTCTTTTTTGGATTTATGTTTCTTGATCCCTTGTTTGTATAACATGGCTTGTGATTCATTTTTGAATAGAAAGATACAGGGTCAGCCAGTGGCCTTGTGGTTAACGCAGCTAGATCTCACATGGCTGGCAATGCAGTTTGAATCCTGGATCTTGTAGCTTGAAAAAACATGCTGGGCATGCACATTGTGTGTGTGTGTGTGTGTGTGTGTGTGTGTGTGTGTGTCTGTGTGAGTACCTAAAACCCTGAGAGGAGAATGGAGGAGAAAGGATTGTGGCATGGCCATTACCACTAAGGGAGTGATTTCTCTCTCTCTCTTTCTCTCTCTCTCTCTCTCTTTCTTGCTGGTGATACACACATTCTATAGCCAAAAAAAAAATACAGGTGATTAAAGTTTATTTTTTTAGATCATTAATAGTTTGGAAATTTTTCTCTATCTTTACAACTTATTAGTAAAACTGAATAAATTTTTAGAATTGTCAAATTAGGGAAAACTCTTGGAATCAAGATTCTTTTATATATGAGCTGTAAGATTCCTGAGCTTTTCAAGTTTCCTTGTGCAGTGACTAATTAAAACACACACACACACACACGTTCTGTGAGTTAACAACACTCAATTAAAGCTCTCACGTCAAGATCCTGGGTACGTCGACAGAGTGGGTGGAGGGAGGATTCCTGGAAGTCATTCCCATTCCAGGACAGCTGGTAATAACTTCAATAACATGGGAAGAATTGTGAACCACACATACATCCCACTAGACTCAGAGTAAAGTGTCCCCAGCTCAGTCTCCCTAGATGGATCCCCCAAATGCCTGTGGTCATCTAGCACTAAGAGCAGATACAGAAAAGATATAGAAAGGTCAGGAAAGAGGTCAAGTTCAACTGTAGTAGTTCACTGTGTTGGGAGCCACTTCTTTATAGGCAGAGGCCACACGGGAGGCCTGGGTTCAATTTCTGGTCCACCCAAAGAGAAGGGTGTGGTGATACACTCTTGTCCCAGCTACTCAGGAGGCTGGGCAGAAAGATGGAGACAGACAGACCCTGTCTAAAGAAAGGAAAGGAAAGAAAGGAAAAGAAAACCAATCAAATTATCTTAACCAATTTGGGTTGCAAATTTAAAAAAATATAAGACCATGTGAATGCATGGTTGGGGTTTATGATGTTAAAATCTATGTTTGCTCATTGAGATAAAGCTATTCTATGATTTGTTTTAATATGCATAGCTAGATTAAGTTTACTGTAATTTATTTATGAATCATAGGAGGGGGCTTCAAAATGCTCATGGGAAAATGGAATTAAAGTATGAGTATGGGTGAAAAAAATTGTGAAATTCATACACAATTTTTCATCATATATATTTTCCACGAACTTTTTGAATACCTCCTCATATAACTACGCAATTGTCACTGGGCTATACTTTCTTGTATGTGTTCTTTTTGTTCAGCATTGGCATGTCAGGGTTAGTGGCTTCAGTTGAAAATGACATCCTGAGTTAATTTAAACATTGAGCTGAAGGGTCTAGAGGAGGATCTATGTCAGGCCTGGATTTAGGGCTCGAATGTCAGAATCAGTGCTAATTTTCCCTCGTCTCTTGGTTCTGATTTTCTCCTGTGTTTCCTTTAGTCTCAGACTTCCTATGTCAGGTAAACGGCTGCTCCAGGATCACTAGCCTTAGTTTCAAGAGCAACTTCTTTCTAGCAGTCACGGGAAATTTCCTGTGTTTCATGCTATGTCCTCCATGGAATCACTTGCTCATCCTTAAATCCTTCAGTGATTGGGGGAAAGCAAAGCCCAATGCGAGTGGTGGCCCCAGCCCTGGAAATAGGGATAGTGTCAGCTTCCCTGGAAAAGCATCGACAAGTGCAGTGGAGAGAGTGCCCTCTGAGGAAAACCAGGGTGTAATCACCAGGAGGGCAAATGAATATCAAGGAGCAAAAACAACAGATGGCTGCTATGGTGCTAGCCCAACAGAATGGGTCGGGAAATTTCCGTCTTTGTTTATGCTCTATAATGACTTAAATAACCAAAGTTATTTGTTCCTTTAAGGTTTGTTATAACTCACCTTTAAATCCATTCTGGGCCTGGTGCCATTTTTAGAAGTAGATCTTTGATTATTTGATTTCTTCTATGGATATTAGCATTTTTACCTCTTCTGGAGCCATTAAGGGAATGAACAAATGAAAGAACCAGCATTTGGTTTTATTTACCAAGTCTACATTTGTTTCCCATTTCATTAATTTCTGCTTTTATCTCTATTAATTCCTTCTTTCTATATTTTTTCCCTTCTAGTTTCTTTTTCTCAGTTGTTTGGATTTAATTATTTCTTGTTTTCCAATAAATATGTTCAAGGCTATTTTTTTAAAGAAATATTGCATCGACCTTGACAATTGGTCACATTATATGACGTTCTTGGGTTATTTATATACTAAAAAATCTGTTGTTTCAATTTTGAGTTTCTCGTTAATATGAAAGTTATATAGAATAGTGATTTTTGTTGTTGTTGTTAGAGGGTGCATCTGCTTACCAGAGAGAGACAGAGACCGAGACAGAGGCAGGAGAAATCATCCCCCTATGGGGAATGATCACATAGCAATCCTTGCTCTTCCATTTCTCCTTCTCTTTGGGATTTTGTGCATGCATGTACATGTCCCCAGCATGTTTCTCAAGCTGCCAAGTCTGGGGATTGAACCACATAGTTGGCCACGTGGGATCTGGCTTTCCTATCCACAAAGCCAGCCCAGAATAGTATTGAGACAGAGAGAGGGAAAGAGAGAACAGCTACTACAATTTCTTATCCTCCATTCTCCTCTCAGGATTTTGGGCATGTACACACACACACCCACACACACACACTCACCTCCCCCCCACACACACACCTGGTGTGTTTTTCAAGCCACTGGGTCAGAGACTTGAACTGTGAAATTGGCCATGTGAGACCCAGAGCCTTAATCATCATGCCTCCCTAATTATAGATTGTTTTATATTATAGTCAGAGAATGTAGTTAATATGGTTTCTACTTTGGGGATTAAACTTGAAGCCAATTTTAATAAATGATCAATTTTTGAAAATGATATATATAGGTACTAAAAGAGAAAGTATAAATATGTATCCTTAGTTTAGTAAGTTCTCTTATATAAATATCAAAACTTTAAATTATATTATTCAAATTCTTCTATAACTTTACTTATTTTTGCTTATTTGATTATCAACCTCTGGAGAGGCATGTAGAAAGCAAGTGTCTCTGCAAGTTCGACACTTCCTCTTTGTAGTTTTAAAGCTATTTATTTTTATGTTTTGGTACTCTGTTGTTTAATACAAAATTTATTTCATTATCATATCTTCTTGGTAGATTTTACCTTTAAGAAAATATCTCTTTTTGTTTCATATAGTGGTTTTATTTTAAATTCTATTTAGTCTGATACTAATATTTTTATGCCTTTATTTTTGTTTTCATTAGCATATATTTATTTTCCATTCTTTAAAAAATAATTTCAAAAATTCACTATAGGCATGTGTGCTTTCCAAAGAGATAGAAAGAGAGAGAAAGAGAGAAAGTGAAAGGGTGGATGGTCACACCACAATCCCTTCTCCTCCATTCTATTTTCAGGAGTTTGGGCACACATGCAAACATGCCTGACATGTTTTTCAAACCTCCAGGTCTGAGACTCAAACTGCACAGTTGACCACATGAGATCCAACTACCTTAACCATCATGCCACTGGCTGGCCCCCATTTTTTATTTTACTATTTAAAAAATATTACATTGCTTTAAATATGAGTCTTCAAAATAACTGCATTGTGTGCACACATAAGTATATACTTGTGTATATCGAGAATACTTTTGCCCATTCTGAGAGTCTCTGTAGTTTCAATAGGAGAGTTTAACCCATTTATACTTATTGTGGTTTCTGATATGTTTGGATTTTCCTTCTGCTTTTGGTCTGATTGGTAATGTTTCCTGTATCTTTATTTTTTTCTTGGTTAGCAAGTTTTATGTACTATGTTATAGTGTCTTACATTTTAAATAAAGTTATTTAAGCACCTTTTCTTTCAACAGTGTCTTAAATCTCTTACTGCTTGTATTTTGTTGAACTGTCAGTTCCAAATGTTATTATTCTACTTAATTACTATACTTTTTAAAGAAATAACTTATTAAAAATGATACAAAGTTTTATAGATTTATTTTTATTTATTATTCATAACCCAGACTCTTAGATATTTACCGGTTTCTTTTTAAAATTTTGCAATTCTATGACATTCTTTTTCTTGAAGTCCTTTTTTGTTTTTCTGCAGTACATAATTGTTTTTTTAGGAGTGAATAGATGGTAAATTTTCTTTGTCCTTTATTATCTGAAAATATCTTGAATTTGCTTTCATGCTTGATGGTTTGGCTGATGTAGAATCACAGGTTCAAAATAATCCAGAGGTGTTGAGAATTTTGTTTTTATTTTATAAATTAGAAATGTCACCAGAATATGTGTCTTTTTAGTGTTTTCTGTTTATCACTTGATGAGTCTTTCTATAGTTTGAGGACTCAGATCTTTCTCTAGCTCTGGAAGTTAGTTTTAAATGATATTTTAAATGATTTTATCACTTGTAATCTCCTGTTCTCTCCATCTAGAACCTTTATACAGTAAATATTAGCTCTTGTATTTTCTCATTTTGTGTTTCTTTGTTCTTTCATTCTACTTTTTAGGGAATTTATTTTACATCATCTTTATGTTTTTAATTTTCAGGGATAATTTCTTTTTCTTTGATTGCTTCTTTTTCCATACCAATATTCTCATTTTTAATAAAAGTACATTTCTTTTGGATCTATCTAAGGATACAGAGCATGGAATTCTTTCAAAGTTTCCCTCTGTTTCTCCATTATCTCTACTAGTATGAATCATTTTAGTTTTTCACCTTGTTTTTTCTTATACTCTTGATTTGGCTCAAATATCTGGTGACACATCATGACCATTTAAATTTATAAATTTAAAATCATGTCGATTAACATATTTAGGAAATTGGTGTGTTTCTTTCACAGTTGTGTAGACTTGTTTCCATGATGGGCCTTTTCCTCCAAGGGAGGCAGTTCATAGTTCTGTGTGAGAGAGTTGGAGGAGTTACTCACTGTAGGCTTCTTTTAGGAAGCATGAGAAGACAACTCACAGACAGGCTGGGAACCATCATGATTGCCAAAGTCAGGAATATTTTATTTTGCATGTGAAGTACTGAGCAGACTGGCCTTATTTGCTTTGCCTTTTCTCCCCTCCCTATATTCACACAGAAATGTAACTCTTCTGCTTCTCTGAACTTGTTATCTACACAGCCATGCCTCCCGTATCAGTTATCTAGTGCTTCCTAACAAAGTACTTTACAACTTAAAACAACAATGATGTATGGTTTCTCTTGATTGTATGAGTTTCCTGGGATTTTTCTGTTCCACCCGGCACTGCTATATTCACTTATACTGCTGCATTCAGCTGATAGCTGGACTGGATTGGAAGGCTAGGGAAGACTTCATGTACTTGTCCGGAGCCTTGGCACCGCCATTCTGTTGAAGCACTTAGTCTCTCCACCAAGTGGCCTTTTCTTCACAGGGTTTTTTGTTTGTTTATTTGTTTGTTTGTTTTTGTTTTGTTTTTTAAATCCTCCAGAAGCTTTCCTTAGGAGGCTAGAGTAGACCTCCTTACCCTGGTGGCCAGATTCCAAGTCTTATCCAGCTCCTCATGCATCAAGCTTCCTAGAGTCCCATTTGCCAAATCATATTATATTGCCAATCACAAAATCGATGTGCGGGGACTCCACAAGGACGTGAACACTGAAAGATGTGCTTTATTGCCACCAGTGTAGTAGTATAGTAAACTACTCTCCACTCAGGAACTTTTATTTTGTTTAGAAAGTAGTCCACCAGGCTTCAATATCAGGGAGAAAAGCCACAACCAGTCATTCTATGTGTCTTGGCTTGTCATTTGTTTATTCAGTAGTTCTTTACCTGGTGGTTGTACCATGGCTTGCTCCCTGTTTTCTGTGCTTGGAGTTTCTCCAAGATTCTTTTGGAAAGAATAGTTTACATCTCTTTAGCCAACTTCTTCTGTGCTGATTTAACCACTGGTTTTCTCCACGAGTCTGGTTTGATCTGCTCTTTACCTTCTAGAAAGTTCTCATTTTTCCCCCCAATCTACAGATGCCATAGTTTCTAGTTTTCTTGGACTGATAAATATATATTTTAAAGAATTATTTATTTAATTTTATTTATTGTTATGATTTTCTTTTCCTTTTACTTCTGTCTACATTTATTGTATGCTGACTTTATTCTCGTGCCATAAGCTTTGTTTCTTCAGTTTCTTCCAGGTTATATTTTTCTTCTGTGCGACTTCCTCTTCTGGTTTAGGAACAGTTTGCTCCTTTCCAGTGAGGATCATCTCGATGTGCAGGGGAGCTCACGTGTGGGTTCTCCGCCCCTGAGCTCTGTACGTACGACGGTGCATCTTGGGTGCCTTGTTCACCTGAAGATGCTCAATGACCAGAGACTCTACATCTAACCCCTTAAGTTCAGCATTACTCTGCATTTTTAAGCATGTGCAGCAAAATTCAGCACTCTTTCTGGGCCACCGGCCTTGTGTCCAGCCCCACTGTTTAGCCTGGGCACATCTACCAACTCCACCACTGTAACGACGGAATGGCACACACTGCTCCTGTAAAGCGACATCCTTCAGATACTTGGTGGCTTTTCAGATATGCATACCCTTGACAGCCTGGGCAGTTTCACGAGTGTTCTTTTTTTTTTTTTTTTGAGAGGGTTTTTTTTTTTTTTTTGCTATAGGGCGTGTGTGCACTCGCCAGACAGACAGAGACAGAGAGACAGAGAGACAGAAAGCGAGAAATCACCCCCCCCAAGGGGAGATGGCCACACTGCAATCCCTTCTCCTCCATTCTTCTCTTGGGATTTTGGGCACACACACACACACAGCATGAGTTTTAAGCCTCCGGGTCTGGAACTTGAATTGTGGTCAACTACGTGGAAGTCTAGTGACGTAAACATTACGCCATTTACTGGTTCCCTATTTATTATTATTATTTTTTAATTTGCTATAGGACACATGTGTTCACCAGATAAAGATGGGGGGTGGGGAGCGGGGAGTGAGAAAGCAAGCTGCCAGGTTAGGATTTGAACTGGTCAGCCACATGGGAGTCCAGTACCTCAACCACCACGCCACCTGCTGGCCCAAAGGATGTACTATTTTTGTGTCTCTATTCTTTCAGTGAAATTTGTTCTTTAAAAAGGAAATCTGTGAGATTCCTATCACTCTAAGTCTGCACTCATGGAACTGGACTGTTGAATAGCGGTGGTGGTTGGACTAGACAACCTTTTGATTTTGCCAGTTCTTCTTCTCTCTTTTTTTTAAAAATTATTTAATTAATTAATTAATTAATTTATTTATTTATTTATTTACTTTAATTTGACCAGACAGGGACAGAGTGAGAGAGAGCAAGAGAGACAGAAACTGAGAAAGCAAGCCACCAAGTCCAGGACTCGAACTGTGGTTGGCCATGTGGGAGTCCAGTGCTCTTAACCACCATGTCACCTGCTGGTCCTTGATTTTGCCAGTTCTGAGATGGAGACACCATAGCTTCAGCCTCTTCCTCAGGCATCAAGGTTGATGGTTAACTGCTGATCTGCACTATGATTTAACCCCCTACTGGGACTAGACCTGAGCCCCTTGGAGCTGGCTTTTTAGATCATCTAGTTAAGACTCCTTGATTTGCAGTTAAGCGATGACACTGAGGTGGGACCAAAGGCCAACCAGCAAATCAGCTGCAGTACTGGGGTTTGCACATGGGCTCCCTGGCTCCACACCCTGTAGCTTTCCACAACACACTTCCTTATGTCTTGCCCCAATTTGTACCTCTGGGCACCCCTCAGAGAAGCCCAGGAGTTTGTTGAGCTGAGTGGGCCCAGGCAGTACCTCTCGATACCCAGCGATGAAGGATTTGAAGCTTATTGCCCCAAATGGGACAGATGTCTGTCTGGCTCCTCCTCCTGAAAGGCGATTATTTGAGCTAGAGATGACAGCCGTGTTTGGATCATAGATTCTCTCTCTCTCCCTCCAGCGCCCTCTCTATCCCACTCGGTTATCTATTTACCTATCTATTTACGTGAGTGCCCCCCCCCCATGAATTACGTCTGCAAGGCAGTAAAATGTTATGTATTTGCAAGGCCCATAATCTTTAAAAGCCCAGTGATGCCAGTTCCAGACAGCAGCGAGCTCCCTCCAGTATGTTAATAGATAGTATTAGGGCAATAATGAAAACACTTGAGACAAGTAAGCTCCTATCAAAAGCTGAGTAATAGGGCTTCGCTGAGTGAATCACAATGCAGAAGAGATTAAGACGTCTGCCGTTGTGCAGTGTCTATTCAGACTAACAGCTGCTCCGTTTCTGATTAAAATGGGGTTGGGGAGACCTTTTCAAGCTAGTCCCCTTTTTCTCCAGCAACATCCTCACCCTTCCCACCTCCACCTCCACACACGGGCACCTTCATTTGCACTTAGCTACAGCTCTCCGTGCACACACACACACATGCACGCACGCACGCAGAGTGGAGTCACGGACAGGCATTGCATCAGCACACACAGCCCTTGGCTCTCGCCGACACACAACCACACAGCCACATCCAAGCATCCTCACACACAGGCGCACGGTCACATGCAGAAGCAGTCTCTCACACACTCACAGCCTCAGCCAGTCTCTCACACACATTAAATTACAATCTGTCACACACACAGTCTCATGTACGCATTAAATTACAATCTGTCACACACACGCTCTTCACACAGTCTCCAGCAGACGCTCAGAGATGCTTTAACCAGAGTCACAAACCCACATATCCCCACAGCCCTAGCAGATCCTAGGTACAGGATCACACTTGCACACTCACACTGATGATCAGTTTGCCATACACACAGGACCCTTCATTAATAGACTGTCACGAACTCCCCCGCCCACGTTCAGGGAGTCATCACTACTCACACGGTCATGTGCTCACACATGACGACAGCTCGGTCACGTGCGAGGCCACGCTTTTCCATACTCAGATGCAAAGCAAGTGAGTTTGCACACCTGCAACACCCCAGCCACGGTGTGTGTGGCAGGAGTTATGGATACACCTGGGCACACGCATAGGCATGGACACTGCTCCGTACTCCCATTGGGAGGTGACCCAGGATGCAAACCTAGAGGACGAGCCCGAGGGATGACTCCAGCGGCCTCAGCAGCCTTGCGAGGAAGAACACCCTCAGGGGCCGGCATCGAGGGCACTGTTCTCCACCCCTGCAAGGCTGTGGCGTGATGGGCCTGGTGGGATCACTTCTGCGAGCCTGCAAGCACGGAGCTCAGATCTTGCATGGAACTGCAGACCTCGACTTGTGTCTGCAAGGCCTACTTTAGGAGCCAGTGAGGGCTGGCAGTGGAGGTTTGGGACAGCCACTTAGCAAGGGTGGTGGAGGGGACTCCCACATCACACAGCCTGAAGAGCCGCCCTGGCTCTGACTCTGTACCCCAGGGTTCTGTGTCCTCTCCCCCAGCCCGCCCCACCTACCTCCTTCCCAACTCTCCTGAGAGGAGAAGCCGGTATCCTCATCTTCTGCTTCTCTCCCTTCTAAGATCATCTTGAAACTGACGATTCCAATTCTTTTTTCTAAAACTCAGAGACTGGGACGCTAGGCTCAGAGGAGAGGCAAGTCACAGCAAGGTGGGACTCAACCTCCATCTTAACCTGAGTGTCCTGGCAGGGTCTTTGGAAAGCAATCTGGTGTCTCTTAGATGCGGTTCTGGATCACTGTGCCAGCACCTGACCTGGGCAGAGAGAAGGGCCTTTCCTTGGCAGTTGGCGAGCCAAGGGCCGGTGCGGGAGGTGGCAGGAAACCTCTTACTCACAGCCGTGCTTGGCGGGCCAGGCTGAGTGGTGCCTGTAACCCACCCCCTTTACCTCCTCTCCCTGGGCACCTATCTTTACCCTCTGGGGCACCTCGCTGCTCCTTCTTCTGAGCACATCACTCCATTCTGCTTGGTGCTCTTGCCCATGTGCACCCCTTCTCCAGGAAGGAAGGATATCTGTACTTGTCCCCAACCCCGCCCAATCACTCCATGTTCAGGAAGGAGCCTCAGAGCCCCTGGGCTAGGATCAACCCTTCTCCCTCGGGACTCCCACAGCCACTGTTTTTCCTGGCTAGAGCCAGGACCGTCTGTCTTCCACCTAAGGGGCTGGGTCAAGCCGGGTGGGTGGGTAGCTCAAAAGGATTGGGGAGGAGAGCCCCGAACTGAGCAGAGAGGCCAAGAGGCCAGGAAGGAGAGCCAGCTCCTTGCAGTGCAGATGCCAAGGCGTAATTGGGGGAATGAGCCTCAGATTCAACCGTGGTGCAAATTTAGGGGCTGGAGACTGAGCCCAAAGGGCTGAGGTGTCCTGGAGTGGAGGAGCTTGTTCTGTGATCCAGAGAGAGTCAGCATCCTGAGACACCTTGCACAAGGGAAGCAAGACTAGGATAAGGACCAGCATGGGAGCAGGGGGCCAGCCAGGGGCTCAGCTGGGGTTTGCAGCTCGCATTTAGGGGCCTGCATGGACGGGAGCCTCCAAGGGTCAGGGCCTAAGTGGTCACATCCAGAGGGTCACGCCAAAAAGGAGAAGTAAGAAGTGAGGCCAGAAATCAGAGAGATCAAGACCTAGATGGCCTTCGAGAGCCCTTCTGGAGTAAAATGGTGTTTTTCCATGGGCCTGGTAGGGCCTAGGTTCTGGGAGCTTGCACAGACACTTACAGAAGCTGCATGAGTGGGACTTCCTGCTGTCATGTGTGGCTTGTCTGTCCACCTGCAGCTCTCCCCTGTTACATGAGTGATGGTTCTAGGAAAGACCTTGTTTTCTACGGTGGGGTCTCCCCTCTATACTCTGCACGGTACGTGGCTATAACATGTCCCAGTAGGCTTTTGTGGCATTTAAATTCTGCCTCTGAGGTTGAATCTGGGGTCTGGACTCAACCTTCAGGCTTGCCTGGCCTCTGAAGCCCACCTCCCCGCATAGCTGCCATCACCTGATTCATCCTCAGTGGGCCCCTCCCGGTGCCCAGGACCCGTCCTGCCTGGTCTGAGGCTGGAGGGGGTTAGGGGCTCCAACCTGGCCTAGATCCTTGACTCCAAGTCCCGGTGGCTGTTGCTCATCTGGAATCACTTTGTTCTAGATCCACGATGGGAGGTCTCATCCCAGATCCCATCTGAAACCCCAGGTCATTGATGGATTTTAGTTTATTGAGTCAACAAATATCGACACCACATTGTCGTCAGCCAGTTCTCCGTCGCTGTCTCGCCCGGCTGCCTTTCACACAGGTGAGCACGTCGTCCTCCTTGAGGCACTGTCTTCTTTCCGCTCGGCCCGCACTGGTCTGGCTTGTCCCTCCTCAGTCTCTGGGTCCTCCGCCTCTCCCCGCCTTCTTCGTGCTGCAGTCGGTGCTGGGGGCTTAGTCTTTGCACCCATCTCTTTGCCTATGCTCCTTCCCAAGGGATCTCCTGCAAGCTGATGGCTTTGGGTTCTGTCTGCTGGTGACGGTCCAGTCTCAAGCATGTGCCTTCAGCCCAGACCTCTGCCCTGCATGTCAGCTTTGCTTGTCCACCTGTGCGCTCAGCATTTCCACCTGCGTGTGCGTCGGGCATCTCAGACTTAGACCAATTCTTGACTGCTGCCTCCAACCTTCCTCCCCAAAGTCTGCTCCCCCCGGGCAGTGGGAGCTCTGCCAGTGGTCACTCTTCCAGTCGCCGAGACCAGAGTCCTCGGAGTTATCCCTCAGCTACTTACCGGGCTCAGTCCAAGCCACTGCCATGTTGCTGGGTCACTGCAGTGGCCGCAGGCTGTCCTCCCCACTTCTGCCTTTGCCCCACCTCTCACCAGCCTCCAACTGGAGGCTCCAGCTGCTTGCCTCTTTCTTACCTCCCGTCTCCTGATGTGGCAGCCAGAGACGGTCTCGGCCCCTTGGTGCTTCTCCTGCTCTCCTGTGTCTCCCTGGCTCCTGGTTCCTATGAGCCTGGCTCCTCCGGATGGCAACGTCTCCTGGGAAGCAACACAGGCAACTCTTTTGTCCCTGCCGTCTCCATTTCTTACCTGCTCTTCACCACTGCAGTCCTGGAGCCTTTGCTTCCACACTTAGCATCCCTGAGCAAAGAACAGCCAGGCCTACACCCCCTGGCCAAAGGCCCAGCGCTGGGACCCAAGAGCCTGCCAGGAGCCCAGTGGGACAGGGTTGGAGGTGGGAGGGCGTTTGCTTTGTATTAGGCCCTTCCATTTCCCCAGGGGTTCCTGCGAGGCATGAATAAGGCCCACTTCCCAGGTGAGGGAAGAGGACGAGACTCCTTCACCACAGTGACACACTGAGTCAGGATCTGGACCCAAGCCGTCGGAAGCTCCTGCTTCTCCCACCTCCGTGGCCCCTGCACATCCAGTCACCTCCTCCCTACCTTCCCAGCCCCCCATTTCCCACGGACAGAAGACGGCACTGGAATCCAGGGGTGGGGAGGTTTTGTCCCAAGGTCACAGAGGGCCTCGGTGACTGAGACCTGAGACCCCAGGCGTCAAGGCCTTGTTGTCCCTGGTGGACCCAGAGAACAGAAGGTCACACACGCCAAGGCCGACCCTCACCCACACAGCCTGAGGTCGAGGGACCTACATGGAACAAGCAGTGCCACCTCCCTTCTCGGGGCGGGGAGGCAGCTGTGGCAGCCGTGGCAGGCGGAGAGAAATCTCCCTTTTCTGTAGATTGGATCAGTCACTCTCAGAATTGATGGCAACGGCTTCATCACGAAGATCTAATGCTTTAATTATGTTGTGACATGACCTGACATGGGGGTGGCATTTGATGGATTCTCTGGTGTCATCAGCATGGCCCTGACATAGGAAAGTGGCAGAAGGCAGGGGGTAGGGAAGAGAAGGGCTCTCGGTGGGAGCCGTGTCCTCCCCGGGGCCCCTCCACCTTCTTGGGCCCTGTTCCCAGGGCAACTCTCCCAACAGTAGGGGCCCAGGAGGGGTGCAGCCCCAGTGTAGGAGAGTGTGTGCCCTTTGGGGTGGGTCCTGGGAGGGGGCTGGTGTGAGAGCACATATGTGTGCACACACGTGTGCATGCGCCCAGAGACATAGGAGCAAAGTCTGAGCAGGTCAGAGGATCCAGACCCATGCGCTGGGCGCAGGGGCTGCAGAGAAACCAGGAGGTGATAAAGCAGGCAGGCCTCCTTGTTGGTCTGCTGTCGGGGGTTGTCTTTGCAGAAGGAGCAGGTGTGTTCAGGCAGCCTGGGAGAGTGGAGCTGGGACCAGCCCGGGAGTGTCAGGGAGAAGGGCCCAGCCCAGCACAGTGGGAGCTGCCCGGCTGTGGCTGCGAACACGCAGCCCTGGGAGGCAGTGAACACACTCCCTGGAGGGGACCGCTGGGCCCGGTGCAGAGGGGACTTCTGCCCTTGGTGGACGCTTTATGACTATGACCTCCGGGGCCAGGAGCCGGCGTTCCTGTGGGGGAGTGGGCGAGAGTGTCCTCTTTCCTGGCCGGCATGGCTGGATGTGCAGTGCCCTCGGCGAGGGAAGTGAGAAGCGAGCTGCTCAAGCCGTTGGCATGAGGGGCACATGGGCAGCCCCTCTGTCCACTCTCCCCACTCTCTTCCGGTGGCAA